>WNWU01000077.1:1199375-1224272 GCA_012654045.1 Ptyas mucosa
GTCGTCCGGAGCTTCAGCGGCTTGGATAGGGAGTCCCACCCTGTTAACTCCCCAGAAGCAATAAAACTTTCTGGGGGTCTCACAGGGGACTCTACCTGCAGCCACCAGCTCTCCTCACGAAGTCTTCATGATTCGGAGGTTTTCGAGCCATTTCCAACCTCCGAAATGGCTCTTTGACAGGCAACAGGGCTGGCGGTCTTCAAAAGACCATCAGCGATGGTCCGTGGCAGCACCGGAAGACTCCATTCTTATTTTATGCAAGGGGGAGAAGTTGTATTATAACTTAATGCTGCAGTGAACCCAGAGATTATGAGACTATGGTATTATTTCTACTTAATATCTGCTGTTAAGTAGCTAGTCATCATGTAGGGCAGTTTCTGTATAGATGGGAATGGAATATGCATTCTTTTTCTTTTTACGATCCTATAATCCCTTTTATTGGGATGGAGTCAGAGTGACTGAATGGAGCTGAGCATTTACTGGCCAGGTGCCCTTCCTAACACCTATACAGAGTTTGCAGCAGATATTTTCTCTTTGCATCCTCATAGAGAAACATCTGCTGCCGCCTAGGATTGAACTCTCAGTCTTCTGCATCTTCACCTCTAGGCCACTGCACTGCTCGGAATGGAATGGAATATGCAATAATGAAGTTGAATTCACCTGATCTGACAAACAGTATTGGAGAAGCCCAATACCAAGAACAATATCAACTACTGGAAGTTCTATTAGAAGCTTCAATTTGAAAGAAATCTGATTTAACCAATCCTTTTTACTGAATCTTCAAACTGAATTGATCTATATTGGATCCAAGCTATCCAGAGATACAATGGACTTTTGCACACATAGTTTAATGGAATTGAATCTTCAAGTCAAATATACCGTATTTTTTGGTGTATAAGACGCACCTTTTTACTCCCCAAAAGGGGGTGAAAATTTAGGTGCATCTTATACACCGAAAGTAGCTCTGCCCACCCACTGGTCCCCACCCTTTAGCCTCTGCCTCCCAGCACTTACCTCCTTGCAAGCAAACAGCAAGAAAAAACAGCCCCATTCAGGTTCTGCATAGGCTAATTAGCACAAGTTGATTAGATCAGCCTCCCGACTCTCAGCTGATTTGCTCTCAGCTGTTTTGTGCAGGCTCTTTTGCAAACTCTTGTTTTGCAAGCTCTTTGCTTGCTGCAGATTTTTTTTCCCTAGCTAAAGCAAAACTGAAAGTAAATCAGGCTCTGCTGCAACATGACAAAATGAGGCATGGAGAGAGATTTCTTTTTCTTTTTGCTCACCAAAAATTGTAGGTGCAAACAATGGGCAAAAGAGGAGAGTTCAAGATTTTAAAACACAAAAGAAAAAAAGGTCTATTTAACTAGGGAATTGTAATAATTGAGATGCTATTAATTCTATATTGTGTTGAAAGCAGAAATGGTTAAGTTATGGTTTGGAGGAATATATGGGGGAAATTATTTGGTTTATTATTATTGGTAAATATAATTAATTGATTTGTAAGAAATTGGATTGCATGGAAATAATTGGAATATTCATGTTCATATTGATTAATATACAAAAAAGATAGTTATAACCAATTGATTTATATAAAAATGTTGAATTTGTATTAAACAATTGTAATATTAAATAATTAACTAATGTGAGGATGGATATAAAAATAGATGACAATGGGAAGGGGTATAATATAGAATAGAAGGAAAATTGAATTTGATTAAGATTTGATTAAGATGAGGAAGAAGGGTAATATTGGTTTTTTTTAAAAAAATAGATGAGGAATAAATATGGCAAAAAGGAAATATAGAAATTGTAAATTTAATTGAAAAGACTAAACACTGCTTAAATTTGTGAACCAGCCAAATACTCTGTTCAAAGAGTATTGTATGTTTGCATATGTGTTTGTCTAAAAAATTAAAAAAAAACTTTAAAAAAGCAACCCCAAAAAGTAGGTGCGTCTTATACTCCGAAAAATATGGTATTCAGTATAATGATATGAATCAAAACTTCAAAGCAGATGAACTTTTCAAGAGACTCATGAATCTGAATAAGATTGGAGCAACATATTGAAATTAATTACAAGTTTAAATCTGCTTTGGGATGATTTATGCATCCTACTTTCTGCTTGATTTGAGCTCCAAGATTTCCTATATTGATTTTCAGGCCCACATTAATTCTGGGGTTTTTTTTTAAGATGTAAATTTTAAGTCCAATGGCACTGGTGTTAAAACTACTATGGTGTTTATTCTTATCTTCCATCTGCAAATGCAAAGTATTTGTGATTTTTTTTTTAATTACAAGATTTTAAATCTATATGACCTATTGATTCAATTATAAGATGGGATTCTTAATAAACCTCATTTCAGAATGAAAAAAAATCCAAATTTTTATAATTTACTATCATGGGACCAGACAAACAAAAAGATTTCAGAACTCCTATGTTTTCTCTATTTTGTGCTTCAGAAGATTCATTTTATATTGATATTTACTAACATCTCCATTATTAATGTGGAGGGTATGATAGAATTTCAGAAAATTTGCTACTGTGGTTACTCAAGTGGATTATCATATGACTACAACTTCTTGAAACATCTATAAAGAAAATATCTAAACGAGATCAGGGTGAGTAATGAATGATCATAACTGTGATAAGATATAATTACAATTAGTTGAACAAGTATGTTATCATGAAAATAATTACATGTCAGCTCCATTCCTAAAGAAATGGGAATGTAATTAAGTGGGCCAGAAGAGTAACAACCCACTATTTCTCACTCACAAATCTTACAGTGGCAGAAGTAGTGTTAGTTGCCTTAAGGGAAAGACAAATTATATAGCAAAGAAGCAGTTTGGATGGTGATGTTTAATATTCCTGTTCGCAAAAATCTGCATGAAGGAAGGAGCAGAGGTTACCATCAGAACTAATGTGCCTTTTGTAGTTGATTGTGCCAATTTTAAATCATCTAAAAGGTATGGTATAAACATTTAAAAGAGTTGGTTTGGTCTCTGTAATGAGAGCCTCTGTACAATATATTAGCCTCTGTATCTCTCTACTCTGTAATGACTTGCTTCTATGAATATTGTTTCTGTGTTCCTGATATTGTATGCTGAATTCTCCTGTATGGTATTGTATATAAAGAGGTTTATATACAATACCATACAAGAGGTTTAGCAGGTGAATCCTGCTAAAGTTCATTTAATTGTGTCTGATTGTGTGTGCTGCAACAAACTCTGACATTGTTTTATAAAGTCAAAGCAATGGGAGATACTGAGATGCATCCTTTATTCCAGATAAACAAACTGGACGAGATCTCCAGAGATTACTGGTCCTTGTATATAGACATATGAACACCAGTAGGACTATTGAGCTCAGGAGGTTTGTTTCCACAAGGCTGATATTTCTACCAGAATCAAAACGAAAATGTGGCTGTAGGAAGAGGCTTGGTTCTTCCCAGCTGCCAAAGAAGAAATGCCCAAGGAGATTTTGAAGTCCCATTCTGGACAGAGAGGATCGCTGGTTTGAAATAGGAGTCAAAGAGACATTAAGATTGAACAGCCCTCTCTTAACAGAGGGGGAGGGATACAACACGACCTATATCCTGTTTACAACACAGTCCTTTTAACAGCTCCAAGAAGGTTCCACACCCATTTGCATTATTCAGGTGACCCTGAGGACACAGATAAACTCCCAAGTGGCCTCAGTGACTCTCAGAAAGAGTACTATCAACCAGATGATTGCAAGGAATATAAATCCTCCCATTCTCCATCATTCAGTCAGAACTGAAGTAGCTTCTTGGATGAGAAGCAGAAAGTCTTCAAGCAAAAGCAAAGAAAGTCCAGTTGCCTTTTGAAAAAGCACTTTTGGACCAAGGAGGTAGAGGTTTGAAGGGAGTAGTCCAGCAGCAGGTCAATTGAAACCGTGCAGGTCATGGATCTCCTTCAGGCTCCTCCTCTATGCAAATCAGAAGGTTCACATAGGACAAAGCTTATATTCTTGTCCACAGAAAACACTAAGTTGCTACCAGATCTTCTGCCAGCTTCAATCTGCTTTGGTGTCATCAAGCCCCAAGATGGAGGCTCCGGTGCAGCCAGAAAACAGGATTGTTATGTATGTATCTATTTTGAGCAGGAGTTTCAAATGAAACAGTGTTTTGTGATTGGTTGACAGTTACTGCTAGAAGTGTATATAAGGAGGGCTGCTGCCCGTATTCTTTGCTGAAGTCTCACCCTGTATTAAAGAGCTGTTGTCACTAGCTTGCTTGTGCCTCTCATTATTCCCGTGCTATAACATTGGCGACGAAGGTGGGATTGAGGTTACAAGAAGCAAATCAAAAAGAGCTCTGAGTTCAGCCAGGGTGACGAAGCGGGCAATGGAAGACATATTGCGATGTCTGCCTACGTACCGCCCAAGCCCTTCAATCCAACCCGAGAAAAATGGGGATCGTATATGACCAGGTTCGAGTGTTCCCTCGAAGCCAGCGAAATGCAAGATCTCTCCGCTAATCGGAAGAGAGCCCTTTTCTTAAGCCACTGCGGGCCAGACATATTCGAGATTGCTGAATCCCTCTGCGAGCCAACCCCAGTCCAGACTGTTCCCTGGGATGTGCTCCAAGCCACCCTCAAGAGCCACTACGCTCCGGTTCCATCTAAGTTTGTACAGCGCTACGCATTTCGGCAACGTGTACAAAAAGAAGGTGAACTGATCAGCGCGTACATGGCAAGCCTCCGCAAAGCTACCACACATTGCGACCATCGAGATTTGGATGACGCACTGCTCGAACAATTGATATGTGGCGTAAGAGATACGAGACTACAGAGAAGGCTACTCGCAAAGCCAGATCTAACTCTAGTGGGTGCTCTTGACGAAGCCAGAGCACATGAAGCTTCCACGAAGGCTGCTGAGATGCTGCAACGCCCAGCGGCAACCAAAGACGCCCCCAAATCCACACCGGTACACCGGGAGGAAGCGAGAACCAGCACAGAGGAAGAATCGGATGAGGATGTTTTCTACACGGAGAAAAGGAAAAAAAACCAAATAGCCGCCGAGGAAATTGCTCTAGTTGTGGTGGAGCTCACGAGGGACAATTTTGCAAGTACTGAGACGCTGTTTGCAGGTATTGTGAAAAGAAGGGTCACTTGGCGAGAGTCTGTAGAGCTATAATTCCAAGAAGCTACCACTCACGTGACCACAACAGCCAACCAGAACCGGCTCGTTCAAAGCAACCAATCAAAGATGGCGGCACAAAAAACTGGCGTGAAAATCAAAAGCGGGAAGCTTTCAGCACAAACATCGACCATGCCAGCACATCGGTGGAAGAGAAGGTCTACACGAAAGTAGAGATTGAAGGGAGGCCTTGCGAGATGGAAATTGACATCAGGTCTGCCCTGTCAATTATGTCCTGGGCGACCCTGAAGACCATCATTCCCAGCTTCAAGAAAGCTCAACTGACACGGCAAAGAGTTTGTCTACTCGACTACCAGAAGAACAGGGTTCCAGTGGAAGGCGTCGGCACATTCTGAGTCACCTACGGCAACATCCAGAAAGAACTACCCCTGACAATTGTGAGCCAGCCGCTACCGAGTCTTCTGGGCCTAGCGTGGTTCCAAGCCCTAGGCATGGGTTTCACGGGCGTCCACAGTCTGAGCAAACCATCCCTGAAAGAAAGTCTCCTGCACGAGTTCCAGGACGTTTTCGGAGAGGAGCTAGGCAAGTACGTGGGGACCCCCATTTCGTTTAATTTAGACCCCAGCGTGACTCAGGTCAGGTTAAAGGCAAGATGGGTGCCACTTGCCTTAAAACAAAAAATTGATGCAGAATTGGACAAATTAATTAAGCAGGGGGTGTTGGTTCCGGTTGATCACGCCAAATGGGAGACCCCAATAGTTACCCCAGTAAAGGCAGATGGGTCTTTAAGAATTTGCGCTGACTACAAGTGCACGATAAACAAGGCGTTGCAGCAGAGCGCCTATCCCGTGCTGATAGTGCATCATCTACTACACTCCTCGGGGCCCGGCAAAATCTTTGCTAAATTAGACTTGGCACAGGCATATCAGCAATTGCCAGTCGATGATGCCACTGCTGAAGCGCAAACGATCGTGACCCAGAGGGGTGATTTTAAATGCACCAGGCTTCAATTTGGGGTTAGCGTTGCCCCAGGGTTATTCCAAAGCACCATGGAGTGCCTGTTACAGGGGCTTCCGGGGGTGGTGCCGTACTTTGATGACGTCCTAATCAGCGCGACAAACGAATCTCAACTGGGTGACAGAGTCAGGCAAGTTCTCACGAAATTTAGAGAAGTGGGACTTAGACTTAAAAAGAAGAAATGCATGATTGCTGTCCCCTCTGTAGACTTCCTGGAGTATAGGATCAACGGAACAGGCATCCACCCCACCGAAAGCAAAGTGAGTGCCATTAGAAACACTCCCACATCCAAGTCAAAAACAGAGCTTCAAGCTTTTCTGGGGCTGTTGAACTTTTACTCTATGTTTCTTAAGAATAAGTCTACCGTAGCTGAACCTTTGCACAAATTACTTGGAAAAAACGTTCCTTGGGTATGGGGCAAGGTTGAATCAACTGCATTTAATGCTGTAAAGAGACTCTTGTCAGAGGACAGTTTCCTTATACAATACAACACTGAACTGCCATTAGTACTCGTTTGCGATGCATCCCCGTTTGGAGTTGGCACCGTCCTGAGCCATAGACTGCCGAATGGTTTAGAGGCGCCTATAGCATACTACTCTCGAACCCTGTCCAGTGCAGAGCGCAATTATAGTCAGTTGGACAGGGAGGCTTTAGCCGCTGTTGCGGGAGTAAAAAAGTTCCATGACTATCTTTTTGGCCGGACATTTGAACTGATTACTGACCACAGGCCTTTGTTGGGACTCTTGGCAGGGGACAGGCCTACTCCTATTTTCCTGTCTGCCTACTCGTACCAACTGATCCACAGACCTGGACGAACTCTGGGCCATGCTGATGCCCTCAGCCGTTGCCCCCTTCCCGACTTACTGGAAGACCCTACACCTGAGGTTCCTGTTCTTTTGCTCGATGTATTGACTTTGGGGCCAATCTCTTCCTGCGAGGTGGCAAGGGCATCTACTAAGGACACTGTCATCCACACTGTGATGGGCTGGGTCATGAGGGGATGGCCGACCAAGGTGGACAGTGAGGAATTTCTACCATTTTTAATAAGAAAAATGATTTGTCAATGCAAGGGGAGTGTCTATTGTGGGGCGATAGGGTGGTTATTCCCTCACGATTGCAAACGCGAGTCTTGGAGTTACTGCATGAAGGGCATCCTGGTATCGTTCGAATGAAGGGGCTAGCTAGAAGTTATGTCTGGTGGCCTAACTTGGATAGCGATGTCACAGAGTGGGTTGGGAAATGCAGGCCCTGCCAGGAATCCCACCCAGATCCCTCGGTAGCACCCATTCGAGAGTGGGAGAAACCAAAAGCTCCATGGGGGAGGATCCATATTGATTTTGCAGGACTCTTCCATGGGCAAACCTTCTTAATTGTTGTTGATGCATTTTCAAAATGGTTGGAAATAATTTTAATGCCATCCACGACAGCTGAGGCGGTCATTAAGACCCTCAGAAAACTCTTTGCAACTCACGGCCTACCAGATACCCTAGTGTCTGATAATGGGCTGCAATTTACAGCAATGCAATTTGAGGGCTATTTAGCCGAATTAGGAATTAGGCATGCATTGTCGGCTCCTTTTCATCAGATTTTGAATGGCCTTGCAGAGAGATTTGTTAGAACGGCCAAAGAAGCCCTATCCCAGTTAGATGCAGGAGACTGGCAGGCCAGAATAGACCAATTCCTGGCAGTACAACATGCCACCCCATGTACGGCCACAGGGCGCAGTCCTGCAGAACTATTGATGGGCAGAAAGCTGAGATGTGTCCTAGATAGACTGCATCCCAATTACTCCCATGAAAACTTCAAGGGGAAGGGAGTAGGACTACGACAATTCTAAATTGGGGCCCCGGTGTTCGCCAAAAACTATGCCAATGGGCCGCTTTGGGTAACCAGAAAAATTATAGGGGTCACAGGTCCAAAATCATACACGGTGGATGTAGGACAAAACAAAATTTGGAAACGGCACATAGATCAGTTAAGAAAAAGATTAGATGACAAGGTCTATGTAAATCCACAAATAACTGAGCCTGACTATCACAGTTTTTCCAAAACAGCTACTTCAAGCCCGAGTAAGCAGGAATACTTATCTGACAAATCCTGGCTCCAGCGCTGCCCTGACGAGTCGACACTCCCAGCTAGGGAAAACCACACCTCCGAAGAAATCCAGGAGGTTCCATTGGCGGAGCCAGGAGAGACAGAAGGTCCCTCTGACCAGCTCGATGCCTCCCCAACTACTGAACTGTGCAGGTCGACCCGAGCGAGAACACGCCCTGGTCACCTGCGAGATTTCATTTGTAAATATGTAAATAGATAATGTAAGTGCCTTCTGGGAATGGAGGGGTGTTATGCATGTATCTATTTTGAGTGGGAGTTTCAAATGAAACAGTGTTTTGTGATTGGTTGACAGTTACTGCTAGACGTGTATATAAGGAGGGCTGCTGCCCGTATTCTTTGCTGAAGTCTCACCCTGTATTAAAGAGCTGTTGTCACTAGCTTGCTTGTGCCTCTCATTATTCCCATGCTATAACAAGGATATCTCAGATTTGGGTCAAGCAGTCTGTTCAGATGACTCCCTGATGAGTGGTACTAGTTCCTCCTTCATCACCACCTCCACCACATTCTGGGAGGAGCCGGTTTCATCAGAGTAGAAGATTTGTCCTACTTACTGTAGTTCATTTGATGGATCTGCATCATGTTCTGTAGACGATATCTTTTGAAGGAGCAGAAGTGTCATGGGAAACGTATTACCAAGCACTGAGGGCAGAGCCATGTTCTCAGCTAGGAAAATGCAAGAAACAGGAGAGTTATTGCTCTGGATAAAACAGATTTTTGAGCTGTGGGTTCCTAACACAAGTCGATAGGGAAAAATACAGCCACTTACACTTAGAAATATGCAAAGAGAAAATGCATTTTTAAATATGTATTTAAATGCTAATTCCCTGTATACAAATTATAGGCTGCTGAGGAAAAGGAATGGAATAAACATGCAGACAAACACATGCAAATTTATATATACTGAAAATAGGCTAATTTGTGCATCTCCAAAGAAAAAGAAAAATACAGTTGCTGCTGCTTTGCTGTATCCCCTACCTCCCCCTCACACACACACCCATGTTTATTGGCATGTCCTACAGGCTGGTAAGAGACGTGGCTGGTATTAAGCCTTGATGGTGGCAGCCTGGCATTTTTTAATCAGCATCCCCAGCATTTGTGTGTGCTGGGTGGGAGGACATGAAAAGATGAGAGCTAGACAAATGTTCCAAGTTCTTCCCAAATAGGCATTTAATACTTTACCATGGAAACCATCAAAGGGATCTCTCTGTTATTTTGTGTGTACGGGTTTTTTAAAAAACAATAATCCCAAAGGGGGAGGGGGGTAAATGAAATCAACTGCTGCTTTTAAACTGTGTTTAAATTGGTGGAAGACAACAAAAGATACTGAAAGGATGTTACATAAAAGGGAGAAAACACAAAGCCCGGTAGAAGGGGGAAAGAAAGAAATATTTAAAAATATAAATTTATGATAAACAGCAAAGGAAGCATTGGATGACAACAAAACTCTATTTAATGTCTATTTTGTATAAGTCCAGCTTGAAGCCAGGCTTAGTTTGGTTACTCCAAGTTTTAGCAGATACCTACAAAGTGTTCAGTTAGGGAATAAATATCATTCTGTAATGAGTCACATTCAGGTCTTGTCAAAGACAAGGCACCTTTTCAACATAACAGTTTGATTGCCAGCTAAATATACAAATTGAAAGTTCATACTTTCTTTTCCAACATGAATTCAGAAACATATTCCCATGTAATATATATGATATTAAGCCCTTCATGGCATGGGCCCGGGGTACTTGCAGGACCACCTCCTACCGGCCTCCCACTGCCCAGTGCGCTCACATAGGATTGCCCTCCTCCAGATGCCATTGGCCAGACAATATCGGCTGGTGGCGCCCAGGATGAGGGCATTCTCTGTAGTCGCACCAACCTTCTGGAATGAGTTACCCACTGGGCTCTGGACGGCCCCCAACCTCCGCACTTTCCGCGGCGACCTGAAGACATGGCTTTTTCAGCAAATTCCCTGATCTGCCGGGAGTTTTAATTGCTTGGGGATTTTAAAATGGATTATTTTAATATCATTTTTTGTCGAGCCTCCCCGAGTCCTTCGGGAGTAGGGCAGCATATAAATACAATCAATCAATCAATAAATAAATAAATAAATAAATAAAACAAAACAAAACCACATATTCTTCATGCCATGATCATCTCAGAAAATTCTATTCCATGGAAAAGAAACAAAAAGTATCAGACTTCTTGTATAACAAGCTAGACTGGAAATAGTCCAAGAAGCAGAATCCCCAAGAGTTTTTATTAGTATCATTTATTGAGGAGAAGATTAAAGTAATAATGCAAGGATTCCAGCAAGTACTCTAGTTTTAAATGAGAAACCTACATATAAGTAAAGTAAGGCTGCAAGATTCTACTTCTCTCTCATACTCTTTCATTGTAAAAAGGCAGGATCTGGGCTCTTTGGTGAAGGCAAGAGATTGCTGATTGTTTGGGGAATAGATAGAAAATCAGCTCTCACAAATAGAATGAAGAGTTTTTTTTAAAACCAATTCTGAACAGCCAGATCTCCAGCACAGAATTTATAGCAGAAACAATCCCTACCACATCTAATCCTGTGACAATCTTGGACAATAATCCACAGTTACAATTCCATAAGGATTAGCATTTCTACTCAAGAGCCAAGATCTTCTCCTAAGAATCCATGTATCTGATCGAGAATAATTTTTACCAGATAGATACAGATGTGGATTAGAAAGCTTTTGGTATAAGACTTTGAGATTGGTCTCAAACTGAAATTACATCAATAAAAGACTAACCCTTTCCTAAACTGAGACCCTGGACTTTGTAAGGGCCTTACGAGAACATTCATCTTCATTTTTGCTCAAAACATTTTTTCATTTTTTTTCATTTTATTAAATTTGTATACTGCCCTTCTCTTGCAGGACTCAGGGCGGTGAACAGGCGGAATAAAACAGAACATTACAAAATTTAAAAAACAATTTTAAATAATTAAATAATTTTCAGCCTAATTTAAAAACCCAATTAAAACTAAGTGCCAATTAAAACCAAAACAGATGGGGTCAAGCCAGCCCAGCTAGATGGAATAGATGTGTTTTCAGGGCTCGGCAAAAAGTCCAGAGGTCAGATATTGTGCGAATCTCTGGGGGTAGGTCATTCCAAAGGGTGGGTGCCACCACAGAGAAGGCTTTCCCCCTGGGGGTCGCCAGCCGACATTGTCTGGCAGACGGCACCCTGAGAAGGCCCTCTCTGTGCAAGCGTATTGGCCGGTGGGAGGCTATTGGTAGCAGCAGGCGGTCTCATAGATACCCTGGCCCTATGCCATGGAGCACTTTAAAGGTGGTCACCAACACCTTGAAGCACACCCGGAAGACCACTGGGAGCCAGTGTAACTTGCGGAGGAGAGTTGTCACATGGGAGCGCCCTGTTGCTCCCATAATTCCCAGCTGGTCCAGAACGTGTGGCCATGTTCTGGACCAGCTGGAGCCTCTGGATGCACCCCAGGGGGAGCCCCATGTAGAGAGTGTTGCAGTAGTCCAGGCGGGAAGTGACGAGTGCCTGAGTGACTGTGCGTAGGGAGTCCCGATCCAGAAAGGGACGCAACTGGCATATCAGGCGAACCTGATAGAAAGCCCCCCTGGCCATGGCTGTCATATGCTCTTCTAAAGACAGCCATGCATCCAGGAGGACGCCCAAGTTGCGAGCCCTCTCGGTGGGGGCCAGTGATTCTCCCCCAATAGCCAGTGATGGCACCAGCTGGCTATATCGGGACACCGGAAGCCACAGCCACTCGGTCTTGGAAGGGTTAAGTTGGAGCCTGTTTCTCCCCATCCAGGCCCACATGGCCTCCAGGCACCGAGACATCACTTCAAGGGCATCGTTGGGGTGGCCTGGGGTGGAGATGTACAGTTGAGTGTCATCAGCGTACTGATGGAACTCCACCCCAAAGCCACGGATGATCTCACCCAGTGGCTTTACATAAATGTTGAACAGGAGGAGTGAGAGGACCGACCCTTGCGGTACCCCACAAACGAGGCACCTCGGGGTCAACTGCTGCCCCCCTGCCAACACAGATTGCGTCCGGTCAGAGAGATAGGAGGAGAACCACCGCAAAACGGTGCCTCCCACCCCCAGCCCCTCCAACTGGCGCAACATGATACCATGGTCGATGGTATCAAAAGCCTCTGAGAGATCTACTAGGACCAGGATAGAGGAGCAATCCCTATCCCGAGTCCTCCAGAGATCATCCACCAATGCGACCAATGCCGTTTCCATGCTGTGCCCAGGCCTGAAGCCAGACTAGAGCAGGTCTAGATAGACAGCTTCATCCAGATACTGGGGAAGCTGCCGCGCCACCACACTCTCAATAACCTTTGCGATAAAACGAAGGTTGGAGACTGGACGATAGTTAGCCAAAACAGCTGGGTCCAGAGAGGAGGGGCCTCACCACCGCTTCTTTCAAAGCAGCCGGCACGACACCCTCATCCAAAGAAGCGTTAATAATCCTCTGGAGCCAGCCTCGTGTAAACTCCCAGGAAGCCAGCACCAACCAGGAAGGACACGGGTCCAATAAACATGTGGTCGCATTCAGCCGTCCCAGAATTCTGTCCACGTCCTCGAGAGCCACAGGATCAAACTCCTCCCAGGTAACATTCTCAAGACCTGCCTCAGTCATCCCGTCTGAACTTACCCAGTCAGAGGCCAAGCCTTCCCAAATCTGAGCGATCTTATCATGCAGATATTACACAAAGTCCTCAGCTCAACCCTGCAAGGGGTCATCCCACGCTTCCAGATGGAGGAGGGAGCAGGTCACCCTAAACAGGGTGGCTGGGTGATTATCTGATGACACAATAAGAGCAGCAAAATAGCTAGATTTAGCTGCTTTTATCACCACTAGGTAGGTCTTAATATAAGACCTCACCAGTGTTCGGTCAGATTCAGAACGGCTGGTCCTCCAACCGCTCTCCAGGCGTCTTTTCCAGCGCTTCATCTCCCTCAGCTCCTTGGAGAACCAAGGAGCTAGGCAAGTTTGGTGCCAGGTCAGAGGCCACAAAGGCACCACGCGGTCCAAGGCCCCAGCGGCTGCACTGTCCCAGGCGGCCACCAAGTCCTCAGTCGAGTCATGAGCCAGAGTCTCAGGAATTGGCCCAAGCTCCATCTGGAACCTATCAGGATCCATCAGGTGCCTGGGGCGGAACCTCCTAGTCAGTTCTGCCTCCCTGCAGTGGGGTGTAGCGGTTAAAAAGTCTAGTCGAAGGAGCGAGTGATCAGACCATGACAAGGGTTCGATGACTATATCCCCTATATCAAGGCCACTCAACCACTGACCAAAGATAAAAACTAAGTCCAGGGTGTGTCCGCCAATGTGAGTGGGGCTATGAATTAACTGAGTCAGGTCCATAGCCGTCATGGAAGCCATGAACTCCCGAGCCACCTCAGACGTTTCACCAACAGATGGAAGGTTAAAGTCCCCCATGACCAGAAGCCTGGGGGTATCAACCGCCATCCCAGCTATGACGTTGAGCAGCTCAGGCAGGGCCGTAGCCACATGGCAGGGAGCCAGGTACGTGGTCAACAGGCTCATCTGCACTCCATGACCCCACTTCACAGAGAGGGACTCACACCCGGCTATCTGTGGTACAGTGGTCTCCCTCAGATCCAGACCTTCCTTTATGATAACTGCCACCACCACCACCCTGCCCCTATCCTGAGCTCTCGGCTGATGGAATGCACGGAAGCCTGGTGGGCACATATCTATGAGGGGAACTCCCCCCTCCTGGCCCAACCAGATCTCCGTAATGCCCATCAGGTCCGCTCCCCCCTCCTGAATGAGATCATGGATGAGGGGAGCTTTATTAACAGCGTACCTGGCATTGCACAACATCAGCCGAAAGCTCTGGCCCTGGGAATCTGGGCAGCCTGGGGAACGAGAAAAGCATTGTGGACCGGAGCGCGCAATTGCTCTAAGGTAGCAAGTGTGCACTCCCCGAACATGATATGGTCCCCTGCTTCCACCGTATCTGCCCCTCCCACTCACTGTACTAATATGGCAGCCCTCCCTAAGTTGAACTCTAACCCACTCCCTGACCTCTGATTCTGTATGTTTAATGTCGCAGCCCTTTACAGGGCCTGGTCTTGAGCCCGGTGGATTTCCCCCACACCCACCCTAGTCCCTCCCGAACCCCTTAAAATTCTTGTTAAAAACCCATTTTAAAAAGCCCTCAAGCTCCCCTTTCCCGCATGCCATCTCTCGGGGTTCCAAAACCCATCATCAAGATAGGCCCTCGATAATGAGGAGGGCCAGACCTGGGAGTGGGGGGAATCTCACAAAGCACAAAGTTCAGTCACCAAATACATCTGACATCAAGGGGGGTGATAGTCCATGGCCAATAACCAGGGGGCAATTTCGATGTTATAACAGTCCAAAGGAAGGTGATGCTGGACTTTGATGGAACTTCGATGGAACCAATGGGACCTCCTTGCCCTCTCACGGCAATGGTGGGAGTGAAATGCTGTTTCGATCTGGTAGGGGGTGAGTCAGCCACCCTCTCACGGCGGCTGGTCAACCTCGATCATCCCAAAAATCCAGAGTTGAGACAGCAGCTATAGATCCACTCTACCAAGACTTGCATCCCACAACCCCCTATTCAATAGAGGGAAAGAATGGGATCAGGTCAGTCCTCAAAGTCTGGAACAAGTTCAAACTACAGAGACCGTGAATAACCATAAGTCAGTCAGTCAGGGAGGTCAAGATGACACCTAAAACCAGGAGATAATTGATCAGCAGGTACGAGTAGCATGGCTTCGCCAATAGGCTTAGTCCCTAGTAGAGCCTTAACAGGCTTTAGGGAGATGGAAGGTAAGAAGGAGGAGAGCAAAGGTAGCAAACATTGCAGGAGGGAAAAACCCCACAGTCATGGTCCGGCTCTCCTCAACCCCTCCCAGGTCTTTCTTATGTCCATGCTGCTCACCTCGCCCAACCTCCATAAATCTTCATGGAGGTCTTTGAAACGATCAAGGAGGCTAGCAGCGCCCCACGTTCATCCAGGACATCCAGTATAGTAGGCAAGCAGCTGCCACCAGCCTCTCCAAACATTCCCACACACAAACTCCGGCGACTCCCTCCTCGTCCCAGCAGCTGCCATTTCCACTCTGCCAGCATCGCTGCTGCAGTCACCAGCTTCCTCGTCCTCACCTTGCCCCCCTTCCGCCACCATAGCACATATCCAGGGCGGTTAGGGCTGGCAAGGGTTCTAACCAAGGGATTGTATTGCTGCCACCACCGCGGCACCGCTGACATCATCCCAGGCAAACTGCCTTTGCCGAGGAGAGCTAGCCACCGCCCCTCCCTCCTTTGGGCTGCTCTTGCCGTCCTGCGGCATCTCGTGCCGATCCACGGTCTCCCCGAGCCTCAAACCTCACGGGCGTCTCAGAAGACCAGAGACCCCTCAAAGGAGAGCCCAGACGTTCCTCCAGCTGGACCAGGGTTGCAGTATCAGTATCAGCCCTCCAAAGGCCCCCCTAATGCCATAGCCATCCCCCCCGAGAACGCCGACTCAGGGGGACGTCGCCATCTAACATGTCTTGCTAGTCAGCCTTTTGAACTCAATACTTATTTTGCCTGTGTGCTTTGCACTAAACCATTTCTTTGACAGTTCTATTGTGAGTAAAAACAATAATTCATGCTTCAGATTACTTGCCAAACCTTTAATTGAGAAATTTAAGACAAGACATTATCTGCCAATAAGCAGATAATGTATAGCTTAACATTCCTGGTACTGTTCCTCACTTAGTACAGAAGAAGAGCTTCTATTCATGTTGCTTGGGTGAAAGATAAAATGCTTTTATGGCAAGAATAGATGTTGACCAACCAGTCTATCAGGTAGTAAAATAAACTGAACCACAGCTTAAGACTCTGTGTAAATTCAAGGACATGATTTGCTTTGGATTCTGACTCCATCTCAGATTTAAGTTTGTCTCCCTCCCCATTTTTCATACCATCAGAAAAAAGTATAGGTAGTCCTCGACTTACGACCACAATTGAACCCAAAAATTTTGTTGCTAATGTTGGAAATGAATTCAACCAACAAGCATGGGTCGATGAAAACAAAGAGACTTTATTAAAAGAAAATAATAAAAACAATTTTGCAAAATAGGGTGGTATCCCAGCAAATCTCAACATGGAGGTTGAGCCAGGAAGCCACACCTGAAATTTCAAAAGCATTACATTTTATAGTTCCCTATCCCGACGCCCCCCATGCCCCTCCTACATCGCATCCAGTGACCGATCACAGCTAATCCGAAGCGCCTTTTAGAGAGAACATCATCTCTTTCTCTAATTACATGTTCGTCAACACCTCCCTATACCCATACAATATTTGCAAGCATAGTTCTTTCTTACCTCTATTGCCCTGGCATTAAAGAGTGGGCCTCTTTCTAACGGTCCTAAAATAAAAGAAGATTTATTCTAACACAACATTGTTACATATTGGTCATCATGTTCTCCAACTATCTTAAAGCAGAATAATATCTAACAAATTTACCAAAGCAGCAGAGCTAGAAGGGATCCTGCAGGTCATCCAGTCCAACCCCCTGCCTGAGCAAAATTGAATCTTCACTTATATGCATTTCTAACCTATATACTTACATACTATTTTATTTTTGAATTTTCTTATATCCTACACTAAGATACTTATTAACTGAATTTTGCTCCATTTAATGACCTTTCTTGCCACAGCTGTTAAGTGAATCACTGCAATTATTAAATTAGTAATACAGTTGTTAAATGAATCTGGCTTTCCCTCTGACTTTGTTTGTCAGGAGGTTGCAAAAGGACACAAGTCCGGGACACTATAGCAGTCATAAATGTGAGTCAGTTCCCAAGCGTCTGAATTTTGATCACGTGACCCTTGGGATGCTGCAACAGTAATAAGTGTGAAAAACAGTCATATATCACTTTTTTCAGTGTCATTGTAACTTTGAATGGTCACTAAATGAACTGTTGTAAATTGAGGACTACCTGTATATTCTCAGAAATAAATTCCCCCACACTTATTCCAGTGACGGCTTTTCTTGTGGTTAGCTTTAAAGGGGTCCATTTAATATCGGGTCCTGAATTCTCTCAAATCATTAACAAGTCCACATACACACACACCCCTCTGGAACAAGTGGCATGAAAAACGGTGGCACCAATCAAATCTGATCAGGAGGCTGGCTTGAATCTTGCTTCTCTGCGGGGCATTGATTAATGGGCACACCTACCCTCACCATCCATCCTCATCTTTGCAAAAGTGAAAGCAAGAGAGCTTGACAAGAACAAGCACTTTTGTGCAAAGAAGGCAATTGTGGGAACGTGAATCAGTCTCCTGGAGATTCCTGAGGTCTCCCATGCCCGTAATAAATTGCCCTTGCCACTTGCAAGAATGTTATGAAGAAAAATGGTAAGAGTGAAAGAAGTAGAATTTTTTTAAAAAAAGAATCCCCTTCCCACTTAAAAAACTGGAAGGGATTCCACCGACCTTGTTTGGGCAGAAGAGTTTTGTAGTCAAAAGATTTGATCTGACTTTCTGGCCAAATGCTTTTTTTTTTCTTTATTCATTTCTCCCAGTAGAAAATAATTAGAACAGGAGGGCTGCTACTTCTGAAGGTGTTTCCTTCTTGGTTGTCTGGTGCAGAATTGTCCCAGGGTGTTATCAGCTGCCCCAAATATAACAGTGTCAGTATAATAGTATAACAGGTTGAAAAGCAGACCGCTTCTGCTGTTTGGTCTCTAAATTCATCCCCAAAAGTGCATCTGTCCCAGCTCTAAAAAATTTAAAGGTAAAAGTTTCCCCATTCCAGTTTTGGCCAATTCTATAGGGCAGGGCTCATCTCTGTTTCTTAGCCCAGGGATCCAACCTTGTCCGAAGATGCTTCCATGGTTATGTGGCCAGCATGACTATATACTGTTACCTTCCCACCAAAGTGGTACCTATTTATCTACTCGCATTTTCATGCTTTCCAACTGGTGGGCAGGAGCTGGCACAAGTAATGGAGCTCATCCTGTCGCATAGCACTTGGATCTCAAACCTGGGCTGTCAGCTTTCCAGCTGACAAGCTCAACTACCAGCTAACCACTGACCTATCACACCTCCTTTTCACATCCAAGAAATTTAGGTTGCAGTAATCTCAGAGGAGGGACAAGTAGATCTTGAAAAGAGATCATTAGCAAGCATATCTGCTTCTCATGCATTTTGTTTTCTCAAGGAGGGTGATTTTTTGCTTATCCTCTGGTTTCATGCCGCTGGTGATGTGAATTCTTCATGAGAGCTTAACCAAGCAGAAGTGAATAAGGTGTGAGGTGGCCTAATTTTGGGGGTGCTTGAGTAACATCAACTCAAAGTGACATCAAGCTGTCCCACTCACCTTCCAAAACAAATCCTTGTTTGGATCTCAAGAATGCTTAATAGCAAGGACACATTCTGCACACACCCAGATATACTTCAGTTATATTGTTTTTTCTCAGGCTTGTGTTATACCCTGATGAGAAGCTGGGTAGCGATCCTGATTTGTTTGTCCTTGAGAACAACAACTCCTCAAAGGTGAGATGTTGATCTTTTATTTATTTCATTGTTTCCTTATCACTACATAGACACAAATACAACAGAGATCTATAATCCAACCTGCCAGTGTTGTCCTTCACCATTTTCCTTTTGCTCTTGACTAAAATCATTCATTTACAAAAGTCACTGATGGAAAAAGGGGCATTTTTTCCCACCTGGACTGAATTTCCTCTGTTTAAAGGTTACAACACTCAAAAGTGGCTCATATGACACCTGCTGACAAGCTTTGCCCTTTTTCAAATTCAATTATCAATTCTAGTTTGTTTTCCCTATTGAGAGAGTGTCAGAGTAAGATGCCCTTTTTTTATTCCTCCTGGAAAAAAACCCCACTTGCTATTATTGGAATCTGTTTATTTTGTTTGTTGCTTAATTTTTAATATCTGAAGCAGTGGGCTGACCAAACTAGTATAGTCTCCATGGAAATCAGAACAGCTGTTCTAGTTCCTACTTCCTGCTTTTACCTACTGAAAAACATAGGGAGACCATCCTCCTGCAATTCTGATGCTCAGACTAGAAAACATGATTATTTGCTTTAGATTTCAGCTTTTTAAAAAACAACAGTTTGGCTTGTGGGTTCCTTGGTACTCTCTAGTATATAGTATATAAATGAAAGCAAACCCCTACTCTCTTCTAACACTAATGATGTTACTTAGTTTGGTAATGAAATGTCTGCAAGAAAACAATAAAGCTCAGAGAGCAGCAAGGACTCCTCATTTCAACCCTGAGCTACAAATATTCTCTTCTAGCAGTACAGTTTGGTTTATAGTGGATCAACTCAGAATGAAGAAATCATTCCTAAAAACTGTGTAAGAAAAGGAACACAGTAAGAAAAAATGGGAGTTTTAAAAATGCATTTTAGGAAAAAAACACTTTCATTATTTATTTTACACAGTGTTTAAAAAGCAAACTAAGAAGAAAGATGGAATGGGGCATAGTCCTCTAGATGATTTTCCAGGACTATATTCCAAAAAGTCTATAGCACAGTCTGATTAGCACAAGCAGTTGATTGTCGGTTGGATCGTCCTCCTGACCCTCAGCTGTTTCAGGCTGCAGGGATTGCCATTGCCTATTGCCACAGGCCTCCTACAAGCAAGCAAATTGCTGGGAGGCAGATTTTTTTTTCTTGTGCTAATCAGGCTGAAAAGGAAACTAAAGCAGGCTGTTTGCTGTTTGCTGCAAGGCAAATTGCTGGGAGACAGAGGCAGAAGCAGAGTTATTGTGAGTGTTTTATGAGTCTTATTTTCTTCTTTGTATCCTTTTGTTGTAAAATTTCTGTGTAGAATCAACAATTAGCTGGAATTTAAAAAGCATTTCACTAACTTAATTAAAATGTTACCTGAAGGAAAATAAAGAGAGGGGGGAAAAGCTTTACATTTAACAGATTGCGTGCTGAATAACTTATTGATTCTGATTACAATACCAATATATGCAAATAAAGAAACTTAAAACAGTTCCAAACTGGTAAAATTTCATATTATTTCCCATATCCACGCCCTAGCATATACTTGTTTTCCTCCCCAAAAAAGGAAGGTGCGTCTTATAGTCCGGAGCATCTTATACTCCGAAAAATACGGTAACTGAAATGAATGCTTTAATTTGGCCCCATCTTTCTTTTCAGTGAAATGCCATTTTTGTTCCCATACTCAAATACTTTCCTACTTGATCACCTTAAGAAGTACAGTTGCAGGGCAGCTTCTGGCATTTTCAGGAAGCAATCCTCCCACTTGGAGTTCCCTGCCTTATGCACTTCTACAAGCCCTGCTCCAGGTATCATTGATGCAACTGATAGCCAGAGTCCTTGCAAGCCAGATGTTCAGTGGCTGTGTAAAGGATATAGCCCTCATCCATATGAACAAAGATTCTGTTTGGTCACAGTTCCCATACAGAACAGGTGAGCTATGCACAGACATTCGTGTAGCCTCTTCATATTTGTCAGGCCCAAGCCCAGAGATAACAGTGAAATCCAATCCAATCCTTTATTTGCTTACACCTAATGGACAGAATCTTGCCAAACTAAAACTATAACCTTCTAACCTAGTAAGTATATCCTGAGAAGTATATCCTAAGAAAAGGGGATCCACCTATTCTCTAAAGCACCTGAAAGGAGAATAAGAAGCAGTGGATGGAAACTAATCAAGGAGAGACCCAACCTAAAACTAAGGGAAAATTTCCTGGCAGTTAGAATAATTGATTAGTGGAACTTTTTTCCTGAAGTCGTGGGTACTTCAACACTGGAGGTTTTTAAGAAGTATTTGGACAACTATTTGTCTGAAACAGTAATAGAAATACCACTTAGACTTATATACCGCTTCATAATGCTTTACAGCACTTACTAAGCGGTTTACAGAGTCAGCATATTGACCCCAACAATCTGGGTTCTCATTTTACTGACCGTTGAGTCAACCTTGAGCCAGTCAGGATCAAACTTCAGACTGTGGGCAGTTTGTCTGAAATATAGTGGTACCTCAATGTTAATTAGTTCTGGGAGGCAGAATGGGTACTAAAACTATGAGTGCCAAACAAACCTGTGACCAATGACCTTTTGTCTGACCTTCCCAGTATGGCTGACTTCCTATCCACCCTCTACAGCCATCCCTTTCTTCCTTGTGCAGCATGCCAAATCTCAAGAAACTACAAGTACCTGGACAACATTTTCACATCAAAATGTGTCGAGTACCAAATTTGGCAAGTTTTGAAGCATTAAAATTATTTTGAGATATTCTAGGATGTTGCTACTCTGAGAGTCTTCACCCTCATCTTACTTCCAGCTCGGGATTGAACAGTCTCTTCATCTGGGCCTCCCTCTGGGAAAGCTCTGTGTTACCAAAACTCTCCCCCATAGCTTCTTCAGGTGCACATTCCATCACATCCTTCTGGGAAACTGTTTTGGATGGCATGGCTAGTATCATTTAATTGCCTTCTCCTTATTTATTTGCCAACATGTATGAAGTCTGACCCTAACCCTAAACAGAATATCTTCCGATCTTATGGTTCTGGGTTTCTTTGTCAGGATCATTTTAATGCATACAGAGCAATGGGCCTCTGTTTGAACCCACTCTGCCTTAATTGAAAACGGAAACATTTGGAAGCTTTATTAGTCCTGGGGGTTCAACGTGATGAGCTTAATAAAGCAAACATATACTTACTTGCAATGTTTAGCAGGATTTGGGCAATGAAGTCAGCAGACAGGATATAGTTTGCAAAGATTTTCCATCCATGCCTGCTATGATGAATAGGAACCGCAAAAGAGAATGGTGTCCCTAAGCAGTTCCCATTTATTTACACTGCCGATGCCCAGCAAAGAATCTCAGAGGATTTTGTCCTGAAGGGGTTAGAGGAACAATTAAATCACCAAATCTTTCTGGAAAGATGCTTCCTGGTCCCCTTCAGTGTGGCTATTCTGAGCTTTTATTTCCCAAGCTATGACAGTCATTATCACACCTCTGCTGTATCCCTAAGGAAGAAAAACCAGGTTATTTTTTGATGGACGTGCTCTTGCTTTTCTGGTGACATTTAAATCTCTCTTTGTGCTCCACTCGGGGAGAGGGGGGCTGAAGAAAAGGTGCTGCACTGGGTGATTTTTATTCCTGAGAGTGTTATTACAGCAAATGGTGTTTAAGGTACAAAAATGTCATCTGCTGGAAAATGTTCCCCAGCACAACACACAGGGGCTGACTATTGAGTAAAATGGATTGTGAGGTAAACAGGATCTTGTTGGATGAGATAAATGTGAAAGAAGAACGTTCTTTCTTTTAAAACAGTGGTGGAGCTTTTGTTCTTTAGAGGAGAACCAAATGGAATTCAAAAGCAAACTTGCCTAATGCTAACACATCTTGGTGGCTCACAGGGGGTTGGACTACAAATCCTATAACCCTCAGCATTGCCCATAATATGGTCTTCTTGGAGTTGTAATCGAACCACGTCTGGTCTAAATGAACTTCCAAAGGTTCTTTTGGATTTCATCCAAGGCTTTCCAAGCTTTATATTTGGAGAAGCCAAATATTTGTTTATATTGTATTTGTGTATCGAATTTGGAGACCACCTGTCAAGTGTAGTAAATCTAGGCAGTTCAAATGAATATAGGTTTATGATATGCTAATGCTCTTTACAAGAATCTGAACTACTAACAGTCAAAGCAATTTGGCAGTAGATAAGAGTCAATGTTATTCAAAATGGTCTGGATTTAGATCCCTTGTAAGTGTGAAGGGACTCAAGACTGATGGTGTGCTTGACCCCTCCCTCATGCTCAGCCTGGTCAACTGCTACACCACCCATTTCACTCAAAGTGACTCTGAAGAAAGGTGGGGCTGATGTCACAACAGTACAATGGACGATCTTGTAGCTCCAAGATCGCCGTCGATATCTCCACAGCTGGATGGTCCTTTTCGGACCTCATGGAGGATACGTCCTGTCGATCCCAGGGACACAACAAAGTCCCTGGTTGATCCAGGAGAAGCCCTTTTTGCTGGCAGTGAAGAGGCAGCTATTAAGCTGCTGAAGTTGGGACAGCTCTGGAACAGAAGAGAATGAGAGAAAGTGTGCCGGTTTGGTGAGAGACTTTTAAAATTAGATTATTTGAAAGAATGCCCTGTGGTGAAAAGATAATTAAAATTGAAAACATAAGAAATTAAGCGGCGGAATTAAGCTTGAGTTTAAGACAGTATTTCCTATGTTTTAATTTACTTTTACTGGTGGATGCTCATGGACGATTTTATTATTTAACCTGGACTGGACTGGTTTGGATGGGAGATTTCCATTTTATGTATTTAATTACTAAATTTTTGGTGCCTTTTTAGCACAAGTTATATTTGGTCTTATTCTTTTTTTATTATTTTTTTTCAATTTTAATTTTATTGGGAATCGGATTCAGAGAGAAGGGAGAGTGGAGTGGAGAAAATAAGTAACACTGCCATCTAGTGGGTTGGATATATTGTATCTTTCTCTTTTCTTTCTGGAAAGTAACAACTGTGATACATTTCAAGGACTCTGAGCCTATTCATAGATAAGATAGTGTGAAGAGCATTAAAGATTGTTTGAAGGATTGTTTATTCAGGTGCTCTTCTGGGAAACTTCTATTGGCAAGAGTCTGAGATTGAAAGGAAGAAGATTACAGTGACTTTGGAAAAAGAGCTGTAAATATTATGTGAGATTGAACAAAAGAATTATTGGGCATTATACTGTTGTGGATTTATTCTTCAGACAGAAAGATTTTTTTCCTTTTTTTTCTTTTTGATGTTACTTCTCCACTCCTCCCCTAATTAATTATTTTTAACTGGACTGTGAATTTTGGAAGACTTTCAACTTTTAACGCATATATAGATTTTTTTTATTTGTGTTTATCTTTTCACCTTTTCTTTTTTTGGAACTTTTTAAAAAATATATATTATTTTTTCTCCCCCTTTCCTTTTTCTCCTTCCTGGAGGAGAGATTGTTAAAGTATTCAATATCCCTTTGTCTAATTGGATTAAGGCATACAAGAGCCTGAAGATTTTTTTTTTCTTTCCTCTATCGTTTGTGGTTTTACTTGGCTTTTCTTTTCTTATTGTCATTTGGGAAAATATCTCTCCCACATACAAATGGATTAAGGTATAGAAGAACCTGAAGATTTTTTATTTGTTTGAACTATTTGTAACTACTTCACAGAAATAAGCAAAAAGGCAGCAGCTATTGGTTCTTCTACATCGACTCCTTCCTCTTCACCATCTGGAGGGCAATGATCAATACAGACTATGTTACAACAGGAAAAGGAAAAGGAACAAGAGAAGGAAAAGTATGCGATGCTGCAGATGATTTTGCAAGGAATTCAAAACATACAATCAAGAATAGAGAATATTGATTTCCGGTGCTGCCGCGGACCATCGCTGATGGTCTTTTGAAGACCGCCAGCCCTGTCGCCTATCAAAGAGCCGTTTCGGAGGTTGGAAATGGCTCAAAAACCTCCGAATCATGAAGACTTCGTGAGGAGAGCTGGTGGCTGCAGGTAGAGTCCCCTGTGAGACCCCCAGAAAGTTTTATTGCTTCTGGGGAATTAACAGGGTGGGACTCCCTATCCAAGCCGCTGAAGCTCCGGACGAC
>WNWU01000077.1:1224672-1247641 GCA_012654045.1 Ptyas mucosa
TCTGCAGCGCTGGTTTTTTTGGATGCGGAAAAAGCCTTTGATCGAGTGGATTGGAATTTTATAATTAAGACTTTGGAAAAAATGGATGTGGGGGAGCAATTTATACAAGCGATTGGCGCGATTTATCATGAGCAATCTGCACAAATTATTATTAATGGATGTCTAACATCAAATTTTAATATACAAAAAGGCACAAGACAAGGTTGTCCACTATCCCCATTATTATTTATTTTAACTCTAGAAGTCTTATTGAACGCAATACGGGACTCGAAATCTTTGAATGGAATAGTTATAAGGCAAGAGGACTACAGAACTAGGGCATTTGCAGATGATCTGGTTGTTACCCTATCACAGCCGATGAAATCAATAATCCAGATGAAGGATATTATAGAAGATTATGGCATGGTATCTGGTTTTAGATTGAACAAAAAAAAAACTAAAATGATTGTTAAAAATTGGACTGAGAGTAAGAAAAAGGAACTTGAAAGAGTGGCAGGTTTCGAAATTGTCTCAAAGGTTAAATATTTAGGAGTACAAATCGCAGACTCAAATATAAAACTGTTTCAAAATAATTATGAGGTTCTGTGGCAAAAGATACAAACTTGGAAGAAACTGCAGTTATCTTTACTTGGAAGAATATCAGCCGTAAAAATGAATGTTTTACCTAGATTTATTTTCTTATTTCAAATGATACCGGTGCTTAAGTCAGATAAACCACTGCAAGAATGGCAATAAGGAGTTAATAAATTTGTTTGGAATGAAAAAAAGCCAAGAGTGAAATTGAAAATAATGCAAGATACTCGGGAGAGGGGTGGTCTTAGACTTCCAAACCTTCGGTTATATTATGAAGCAGCTGCACTGATACAAATAAGTGATTGGTTTGGAAAAACTAAGACTGAATTGTTGAACATAGAAAGCCATGACCTTGTTTGGGGATGGCATGCATATTTATTTTATGATAATAAAGTGGATAAAGTCTTTAACAGTCATCTACTTAGAAATGCCTTGATGAGAATTTGGAAGAAGCACCGAATCAAATGGGATTATAAGATTCCTTTATGGCTGGACCTTGCTGATACCATGTGGAATACAAATATTAAGTCACTCGGGGGTTTTTTATATAAAGAGTTACTTTATCCTGAAGGGGGCAGATGGTGGTTGAAGACTTTGGATATGCTGTTGGAAGAAGGGATTTCTTTGACTTGGTTCCAGTACAATCAACTACAGTTGAGATGGAAAGAAGATCAACAAACTGGTTTAATGGAATATGAAGTAGAATTGGTTAGACAGATAAAAGAGATAGGTCCAATGCATATAAAGAGTTTATAATGTCTTGTTAGAAAGGGATTCAGAAAATGAGTTAAAGATTGTATGATTAAATGGGCACAGAATTTTGCTCAACCAGTTATGATGGAAACATGGGAAAAAATATGGGTTCAGAATGTTAAATTTACACAGTCACAAAATTTGCGAGAAAATTTTTATAAAATGTTTTATAGATGGCACCTAGATCCCAAGAAACTGTCTTGCATGTACCCTAATGTTCAACCAAAATGTTGGAGGTGTGAATGTTTAGATGCTACATATTATCATATCTGGTGGACTTGCAGGAAAGTGAGGGCTTTTTGGATAAAAATTTGGTAGGTAATGCAAAATGTTTTGAGGAAAAAAATACAATTTTCTCCGCAATTATTTTTATTGGGTATAGTTAAAGATTTTACATTGGGTGAAATGAAATTGATTTTGTATATGGTGACTGCAGCTAGGTTATTGATTGCCCAACATTGGAAGAGTGATGCTTTACTGACTGTGGACCAATGGATTCAGAAGATGGCTGGATTTGCAGAGATGGTGAAGATTTCAGCCTTTTTAAAAGATCAGACGCATGAGAAGTATATACAGGAATGGAAAAAGTGGATTGAATATATACAGAATAAATATCAGACTAGAAAATATCATGTAGCTTTCAGCTGAGGGGGATTGATGATAGTGCTAGTAAATGTTAGTGAATAGAGAAAAAGATATGGAAGGGATGATAACATAGATATTGTTTGGAATTATTAGTATTGCATATAGGGGAAGTCAAGGGGGAGGGGAGGGAAAGGGGTGGTGGGGGAGGGTTAGGGGTTTTTTTGTAGGGAATTATATTGTTATAAATGTGATTTTTATAATGTTTGGGAAGGGGGGAAGGGGGGGAAATTTGTATTTGTAAAACTTTTTCAATAAAAAAAAAAGAATAGAGAATATTGAACAGAGAGCAGAAAAAATTGGACAAAGATTGGAAAAAATTGAACAAAGAACAGAAAAACAGATGAAAAAGTGGAGAATATACATGAAGATGAAGAAATATAAGGAAATACTTCAAAAAATCAAAGAAAAGGAAGAACAAAGAGATAAAAAATTCAGAGATATTGACACTAGATTGGATGAAGTTGAATGAGATAAGAGTGAAATAGGATGGGAGATGGACAAATCAGAATTTTATCTCAGATTTCAAAATATAGAAGAAGTGAAAACGTGGCAGAAATAATGATAGAAATATTAGCAGAAGCATTAGAAATCTCCAAAGAAAAGATGATGGATGGTATAGATGAGATATTTTGAGTCTACACAAGATATGCAATGAGGAATAAGCTACCAAGAGAAGTCCATATAAGATTTACCAAGAAATCGATTAAAACGCAAATACTGCAGATTACTAGAGAGAAAACATTGAAATATAAGGGAAAGGAGATTGTGATTCTGAAGCAAATACCGAGAAGAGTGAGAGAGATAAGAAGAGAATATCATTTTTTGACTAAAATATTACTTCAGAAAGATGTGAACTATAGACGGTTGGTACCAGAAGGCTTGATGTTTACTTGGCAACAACAAAAATACAGAATAGATTCAATTGATAAAGCAAAAGCCTTTTATGTAGAATACTTTAGAGAAAAAGAAGGGGAGATAAGAAGAGAAAAATCACTGACTGAATTGCAAGAGGAATGCCTAGCAACGATTGAAAAAGAAGAAGGTGCAGTAGGTGGCAAAGTGGAATACAAAGAGCAACGTGAACCGAGATCTACTAGAGCAATACACCCTTCTTATAAAATATAAACATGGAAGAGAAAAAATTGATTACAATAAACATAAATGGACTTAATTTAGCTATTAAAAGAAGAAAGATATTTCATAAATTAGAGAAATTAAAGTTTGATATAATTTGTTTACAAGAAGTGCATATCAAAAAGCAACATGAAGAAATATTGGTGCAGCCAAAACTAGGGAAAATATTTACCTCATTGCCACAATGTAAGAAAAGAGGAGTTGTTTTATACATTAAAGACATAATCTCAGCGAAGCAAATTTATACAGATGAAGATGGAAGCATTTGCTTGATGGGAGACTTCAGTGGGATAGTAGGTGAGAAATTAGATTACAACACATAGAAGAGGACAAAGCAAAGTAGAAAGACACCTCCGAAATCCTTTTTCAAAATGATAGAAGAAATAAATTTAAAGGATATATGGAAAGAAAGAAATGTAAAAAATAGCCAATACACTTTTTATTCAAACAGACATTTATCATGGTCCAGAATAGTTATGATATGGATGACAAGGGAATTGACTCTTAATATAGAAGAAATTGACATAGAAGCAAATACCTGGGCAGACCATAATCCAATGACAATGAAATGGAAAGGACAAAGGAGGAGATCCAGATGGACTTTAAATAATACAATATTAAAAGAAAAGGACTTTGTACAGAAAATGGAGAAAGAATTGGCATTTTTCTTTAAAGAAAATAGAAAAGAAGAAACATCAATCCAAAATCTCTGGGATACAATGAAAGCCTATGCTAGAGGCCTGGTTATAGATTATACAAGGAAAAGAAATATTAAGAAAAGACAAGTTTATAAAACATTAGAGGATTAATACAAGAAAGTTGAAAAAGAATTTCAGAAATTTCCACCAAAAAAAGGATATTAAAATAAAAATGGGCACAACTAAACACAAAATGGGATTAATAGAAAACGAGGACTTAGCACAAAATTAGAAGTGCCAAACAGAACTATTTTGAAGATAAAAATAAACCAGGTAGATGGTTAGCATATAAAGAGAGAAAATCAAGAAAAATAATACAATTAATGGATGACCAAGGACAGATTAGATATGGAAATAAAGAGAAGAAAAAAAATATACAAGACTACTATAGAACACTGTATAAACAAGAGAACTTAGAGGAGGAAAGTGTTAAACAATATTTGCAAAAGGCGCAACTACCCCAGATTTCTAAAGACACTGAAGCGATGTTAAGGGAATATAACGATGATGGAATTGACCGAAGCACTTAAAAAACAAAAGAATGAGAAGGCACCGGGCCCAGAAGGGTTACCAGCAGAATATTACAAGACATTACAGGACTCGCTGAATCTCCCATTGTTAGAAGTTATGAATGAAGTTATGTCTAAGAAGAAATTACCCAAATCATGGTCAGAATTACACTTGTTCCAAAGGAGGATACTGACCCACAACAAATTAAGAATTATAGGCCTATTTCCCTGCTAAATTCAGACTATAAAATCTTTGCTTCAGTATTGGCAGAAAGACTTAAAAGATATTTAAATAATTTTATACATTCCGATCAAAATCGGAAATGTATAATTTGGAGTTTCTGCCAAAAAGACAGATTAAAGACAATATGAGAATAATTCTGGATACATTAGAATATTATGAGGCACATCCTGAGAAGCAAATGGCTTTGATATTTTTAGATGCTCAGAAAGCCTTTGATAATATGAACTGGCGATTTATGTTATTACAGCTGGAACAGATGGGCTTTGGTAGAAAATTTATTCAAGCCATAGAAGCCATATACAACAAGCAAACAGCAAAAGTAATAATAAATGGAGAATTCACAGACTCTATTGAAATAAAAAAAGGCACAAGACAAGGTTGCCCACTGTCACCTTTATTGTTGACATTATTTAGCACATTAGAAGTGCTAAATAGAAATATTAGAGAAGATAAAGATATAAAGGGAATGAAGATTCAAAGGGAAGAATACAAATTACAAGCATTTGCTGATGACCTGGTTTTTATTTTTGAAGATCCATTGGAATCAATAACTAAATTGATAGATAAAATAGGAGAATATGGAAAAGTAGCTGGTTTGAAAATAAATAAAGACAAAACAAAGATCTTGACAACAAATATGTTAACAAAACAAAAATATCATGGTCTAATCATTCTCTCCTTCACATGGACTTTCAGGTCACTTTCATCAACCTGTTGTGGCTCCGACCCCCGAGCCCATCATATCGGAGGAAGAAGGCTCTGAACATGAAGGAGAGGAGCCGGCCAGGCCTCCCTCTCCTGGCCCCTCCTCTCTGACAATTCCTCAGGTGTCGGCCGAAGGAGAGGAGATTGGCCAGGAGCCTGGTGTCTCCGATCTGTCGGAGAGTGATGAGGGAGACAAGTTGTGGCTGGATCCACGCCAGCGTCGGCGTGCTAAACGGTCACAGCAGATGAGGAGGCGTGCCAGAGATTGAGCTGAGTCACTGGACCACACCCCACAGGCTATATAAGGGAGGGTGATGGCCATTCCAGCTCTGTGACGGACAAAGCAAAAACTCTGGCAAGTCACTTGCACTTCTGGACGAACAACGCCTCATCTGTTGTAGGTTTCTGTTACTGGACTACTTCAAACTGTCTGTATTTTTGTGTTATCTGGTGGAGGAACAACCCCTCCTTCTTGGAGTAAAAGCTCTTGGCAGGCAGCTGCTGCGTTGCTGCCAAGTTTTGATAATGAACCTTTGACTGTTTTGGAACAATTATTTAACCCTTTGGGGTGGGTGTTTGTGCGTGTGGGAGACGGGGACAGAACACAACCGCAGGGAGATGGAACCAACCAAGTGGTTCCGTCCCAGGCGCCTGATGGACCCTGAGAGGTTCCTGATGGAGTTTGGGCCATTTCCTGAGACTCTGGCTCACGACTCAACTGAGGACCTGGTGGTGGCCTGGGACAGGGCAGCTACTGGGGCCTTGGACCGAGTTGTGCCTTTGCGGCCTCTGACCCAATGCCGATCTCGACTAGCTCCTTGGTTTTCTGAGGAGCTGAGAGAGATGAAGCGTCGGAAAAGACGCCTGGAGAGTGATTGGAGGACAAGCCGATCTGAATCTGACTGAACACAGGTGAGATCTTATATTAAGACTTACCTAGTGGCGATAAAAGCAGCGAAGTCTAGCTACTTCTCTGCTCTTATTGCATCTGCAGAGAACTGCCCAGCCACGCTGTTTAGAGTGACTCGCTCCCTATTTCAGGTGAGGGTGCGTGAAGACCCCTTACAGGGTCGAGCTGAGGATTTTGTGCAATTCCTGCATGATAAAGTCACTCAGATTTGGGAAGGCCTGGACTCCGATTGGGTAGATCCAGGGGAGGAGATGGGAGTAGGTTCTGAGAGTGTTATCTGGGAAGAGTTTGACTCTGTGGCTCCTGAGGATGTGGACAGGATTCTGGGCAAGCTTAGTGCTGCCACACGTTTATTGGACCCATATCTCTCCTGGTTGGTACTGGCCTCCTGGGAGGTTACACGAGGCTGACTCCAGGGGATTATAAATGCTTCTCTGAGTGAGGGTGTCTTTCCCACCGCCTTGAAAGAGGCGGTTGTGAAGCCCCTCCTCAAGAAGCTATCCCTGGACCCGGCTATATTATCAAATTATCATCCAGTCTCCAATCTTCGCTTCGTTGCGAAGGTTGTTGAGAGTGTGGTGGCACAACAACTACCCTGATACCTGGATGAAGCTGTCTATCTGGATCCGTACCAGTTGGGATTCAGGCCACGATACAGCACAGAAATGGCATTGGCCGCATTGGTTGATGATCTCTGGAGGGCTCGGGACAGAGGTTGTTCCTCTGTCCTGGTGCAATTAGTTCTTTCAGCAGCTTTTGATACCATCAACCATGGTATCTTACTGCACCGGCTGGAGAGGTTAGGAATAGGGGGCACCGTGCTTTGGTGGTTCTCCTCCTTCCTCTCTGACCGTTTGCAGTTTGTGTTGTCTGGGGGGCAGAGGTCGACCTCAAGGCACCTTATTTGTGGGGTGCCACAAGGGTCAGTCCTCTCACCCCTTTTGTTCAACATTTATGTAAAACCGCTAGGTGAGATCATCCGTGGTTTCGGGGTGAGTGTTCATCAGTATGCTGATGACACACAGCTATACATCTCCACCCCGGACCACCCCAATGATGCCCTTACTGTGATGTCCCATTGCCTGGAGGCCGTGCGGATCTGGATGGGGAGAAACAAACTCAGACTCAACCCCTCCAAGACCAATTGGCTGTGGCTTTCGGTGTCCCAGTATAGTCAGCTGGTACCATCACTGACAATTGGGGATGAGACCTTACTTCCAATTGCTCCAGGCAATTCCAATCAGACTGGGGAAAGATTATTTTGAAGATTTGAATAAAAAAGTGTTGAAATATATATGGCAGGGTAAAAAAGTGAGGATAAAACTAAAGTTGTTGCAAGATGCCAGAATACGAGGAGGTTTTGGCTTGCCTAACTGGGAACTATATTATCAAGCAACGAGTTTGAGGTTAAGGAATGGATAACGCTAAGAAATGCTAGATTATTGACTTTAGAAGGGCATGATTTGTTATTGGGTTGGCATGCCTTTTTATAGTACAAGGAAACAAAAATACAGAGGTATTTTAGAAGACATTTCATATGAGAGGCTTTGCTATTAAATTGGGAGAAGGTAAAAAAACAATATTATATAAAAATTCCGGTCTGGTTATCAATTATTGAAGCATTCTCACATTCAATAACATTTAGAAAGGAACAAATTGTTAGATATAGTGAATTACTGAATGAAAAGGGTGAACTTAAATCTTTGCAAGAATTAGAAGTACAAGGTATAAAGATGAATTGGTTTTCTTATTTGCAAATACAGTCTAGACACGATAAAGACTATAAAACAGAAGGTTTTTATAATAATTTGACTAGTTTAGATAAAATATTAACAGGTACTGATGAAAATATAATTAAAAAATTGTATGGATATCTATTAGAGGTTAAATTGGAGGATGAACAAGTTAAAGAAGCAATGATTGTTTGGGGGGAAAATTTTGGACATGGAATTGACTTAGAGAAATGGCAAAAATTGTGGTCACAAAATTACAAAATGCATATAAAGAAAATTTGTATAAGATGTTTTACAGGTGGCACTTACCCCCAACAAGAATTGCTAGAATGTTCAAGAATAAGTCGGAAAAATGTTGGAAATGTCATCAGATACCAGGCTCATATTACCATATGTGGTGGACGTGTGCAGAAGCTAAAAGATACTGGACTAAAATCCACACATGGGTGGAAAAAATGACACAAAAACATAAACCAGAGATTTTTAAACCAGAGATTTTTTTATTGGGGATTGTACCAGAAACATACAATAGAGAATTGAGATATTTGATTGTGAATGTATTAACAGCGGCTAGAATTGTATTTGCCAAAAATTGGGAAAATGAAAAAATACCAATGCAAGACGAAATTATTAAGAAAATAATGGAGTGTGCAGAAATGAGTAAATTGACATTTGAAATTAGAGAACAAGAAGATAAACAATATTATAAGATATGGGATTTATTTTACCAGTGGTTAGATAAAAAGACATGGAAATGAAACATGATTGAGAATTTTTTTAATGTAAGAAATGTAGAATCATATAAAATACAATATAAAGATGTATTACTATTGGAATGATTTAGGAGAATGTATGGTATAATACAAATTGACTCAAATTCTAGACTATTTTGTATGAAAGAAGGGAAGAAACAGTCATAGTTAAATATACAATTAATGAGGATAATAATATATTGACATATATGAATAGAATGAAAATGCACAAAAGATTTGTAACCAACCAACACACTGTTTGTATTTGTATTGAAGATGGTTTGTTTTTATTTGTTTTTTATATTTGTTTCAAAAAATAAAATTTTTGTCCAAAAAAAAATGAGACTGAGTGGTGGAGAATTAATACATAAAAACCATATAAACGTTATATCCAGTATGAGGCAGTTTAAAAGAATAAAATTAATAACCTTTAAAAAATAACCTTATCACTAATATATATAATAACTAATAAAGCATAAATAAGAAAAAGAATGGAAAGAGATTAGAGAAGACTTCTATTTGTACAGCAAATACAACTACTAGAAAGTATTAAAAATTATACTAACTTTTGGTCCCTTAACAAATTATAATTGCTTTACTCCAGGAGTGAAATGTTCCCGTTCAGACCGGATCCCCTGATCCGGTAGCGATGGAGGCAGGTGGTTCAGAGAACTGGTAGCAAAAAACTCTGCTGCACTCCCCCCCCCCATGCCCAGTTGAGCCACGCAATCATCAGAAGCTTTTTTAATTATTTTTAAAAGCAGTTTTTCTACAACCTCTTCAGCCAAAAAAAAAAAGGCTTTTAAAAGTAAAAAAAAAAAGCCTCAGCTGGGATAGTTAGAAGCTTTTAAAAGCATTTTTTTACAACCAATTCAGCCGAAGAGGTTGTAGAAAAAATGGTTTTAAAAGTAAAAAAACAAAAAGATGGCCATGCCCACCCAGTCACATTACCACCACCCCCCAACCAAGCCATGCCCACAGAACCGGTAGTAACAAATTTTACATTTCACCACTGCTTTACTCCAAACTTAGAATACTTCTTTGGATATAGGTTGCTAAATTATAGCAATAGCACTTAGACTTATGTACTGCTTCATAGTACCGCTTTTTACAGCCCTCTATAAGCGGTTTACAGTGTCAGCATATTGCCCCCAATAATCTGGGTCCTCATTTTACCAACCTCGGAAGGATGGAAGGCTGAGTCAACCTTGAGCCAGTGAGATATGAACTGCAGAACTGCAGCTAGCAGTCAGCTGAAGTGGCTTGCAGTGCTGCACTCTAACCACTGCACCACCTTGGCTCAAATTATGGAAAGTTCTTTCTGATAGACATCTATTAGAAAAACTTCATTTGATTGGTATGCTAGCCTAAATATGCTTCAAAATTATCTGACTTTAAAGCTAGGAATGATAGCTCTCTACTAGCTGTGATTTCTAATTTTCTCAATTCTTTTGCTCTGAGATAATTTAATGTCATAGTATATTTAAAATCCAGATCCTGCACTCTGATAGACTTCTCAACAATTGTCCCACCTAGACTTCTGGCACCTAGAAGATGGCCAATTTAAATACACGCTTGGGGAGAGATTTCTGAAGAGTTTTTCCCTGGGTTGTAACTCTCCAGCTTTCAATTGAAGGGACTGATATTCCTTTTATATGACCCACCTGCTCAAGATGAGTCAAAAAATTTCCCCTCGGAACCCACCAAATGCATCTGAAAGCTGGCAAACAGCTTCTGGAGTTTGACTCCAAAGCTACCTGCATGCTAAAAGCTGGGGGGGGGGGAGGGGCTGCAATCTGTTCCAGGTTGAAGAAGCCACCATTTTGAAATTCACCTTTCAAACGGACAGTAAGTCGTGCCTTTCTCTTCTTAATCACCTTCAAGGACTATTAATTTATTAAAACTCAAGTTAAAAAGAGGCTCTCTGCACTACATTCTACAACATCTTGAATCTCCAAAGACCTATGTAAGGGTCCTCTTTATACTCTTCAGCTCAGCATTCAATACCATCATTCCGGATATCCTTCTAACTAAACTAAATCAGTTAGCTGTACCTGATCACACTTGTAAATGGATCATAAGTTTCCTAACAGATAGGAAGCAACAGGTGAAGCTAGGAAAAATCACATCAGATACCTTTACAATTAGCAGAGGAGCCCCCCCCCTCAGGGCTGTGTGCTCTCTATACACCAATGACTGCAGCTCAAAAGATCCCTCTGTTAAAGTACTGAAGTTTGCAGATGATACAACAGTGATGGTCTAATTCAAGACAACGACGAATCTGCTTACAGTTGGGAGGTTGAACAACTAGCCTTGGGGTGCAACCAAAACAATCTTGAACTAAACACATTCAAAGCCATAGAAATGGTGGAAGATTTTAGGAGGAATCCTCCTATACTACCACCTCTTACAATAATAGACAACACAGTATCAACAGTAGAGACCTTCAAGTTTCTAGGTTCTATCACATCTCAAAACTTAAAATGGACACCTAACATCAAAAACATCATCAAAAAAACACAACAAAGAATGTTCTTTCTGCACCAACTCAGAAAGCTCAAACTGCCCAAGGAGCTGCTGATACAGTTCTACAGAGGAATTATTGAGTCTGTCATCTGCACCTCTATAACTGTCTGGTTTGGTTCTGCAACCCAACAAGACAGACACAGACTTCAATGGATAATTAGAACTGCAGAAAAAACAGGTGCTACCAACCTGCTTTCCATTGAGGACCTGTATACTGAATAAGTCAAAAAGAGGGATGAGAGAATATCTACAGACCCCTCACATCCTGGATATAAATTGTTTCAACTTCTACCCTCAAAACGACATTATAGACACTGCACACCAGAACAACTAGACACAAGGACAGTTTTTTCCCAAATGCCATCACTCTGCTAAACAACTAATTCCCACAACACTGTCAAACTATTTACTAAGACTGTATTACTATTATTCTTCTCATCCTTCCTATTACCTATCTCCTCCCACTCATGACTATAGCCATGTTGCTTGGATTTTTATGACTTATATTGTTCTGTTTGTTTCCTAGTATGATTTGATTGCTTATTAGTAACCTGTGACTATCACTAAGTGTTGTATCTTATGATTCTTGATTAATGTATTTTTTCTTTTTCTTTTTTTTCTTTTATGTATACTGAGAGCATATGCACCAAAGACAAATTCCTTGTGTCCAATCACACTTGACCAATAAAGAATTCTATTCTACTCTATTTAGTCACAGCTTGCTATGCCTTTTTGAAGACTTGCACCATATTAGGAATTTCTTTTTTGTATGTTAAATAACAAGGAAGAAGATTGCTAAGGTAAGCCAAATAAGGAAGTGTGGAGGGGAAAAAGCTGACGAAGAAATATAAAGACTGAAGGCTGTGGTTTTAGTTTATTATTGTAGTAACTTGTAGCTTGGTCTTCTTTGATGTGGGTGGCTAAAATTTTCTGATCTTGATCAAAAGAGGAAGCCAAGATGGTGGAGCAATATTAAAGCAATATATATTTCAAATATATTAGAGATATATTTGAAAGGTCTCTAAATAAAATCTGCCAATTTGTTGATCAGCTAGTAGCTGAAAATGCAGAGGAATTCATTGAAGTTTTGGAAAAACATAACTTTCACTATTATGGTTTAAATATAAATCTCTCAACACAACTAAAAGAGCGTTGAGAAGACAAATTTGGGACTTTTTCTTTAAGGATATTAACAAGGTTGAGGATTTCGTGATACCAAGAGATGTTTTTAACTGCTTGATAAATCTTCCAGAGAAGAAAAAAAATTTACTCCATGAAGATAAGCTGGAAGGAGTGTCTCAATGAACTAACTGGAATTAAGAGGGATCTTTCTTTGTTTGATATGTGTAACTGAAAGAAAAACTTAATCCAAAATTTGAAAATGATTTTATTTAAAGTTTAAAGAAAAAAGATGTTAAAAAGGATGCTTATAAAGAAAAAAATATTTTATAAGGATAGTTTGGAGGGAGGGATCTAAATGTAAAACTGAAGTTTTGACTTTAAAAAAATGTTTAAAAAAAGTTTAGCACTTTAAAAAAGTGAAAAAAAGAGTGGGGTTTTTTTCAGTAAGGTCAAAGAATTTGGAAGAATACAATGAATCTTGTTAATAAAAATGGTGGCAGTTCACAAAGATTATTAGGTTCAAATAGAAATATATACTATTTCCATAGCAAGGAAGATAAATCAGCAATGGATACATTGATTATTTTATTCAAAGTGGAAAATATTTTTACTTCTGGATTTTGTGCTTGTGATGAAAAAAAAATGAAACTTTGAGTTTGGTTTTGTTGATCAGAAAGATTTGTCATTATAGAAATGACTAGTTACATATTAATGTGTAAAAGCAAAAAGTTGAGGTTGTAGTGTTTTATCTCGTACTGTGTTAAGAGTCAGAAGTTGATGCTTGTTTTTTTGCTTTTTTTCCCATTGTACAGGTGAAACTCGAAAAATTAGAATATCATGCAAAAGTTCATTTATTTCAGTAATGCAACTTAAAAGGTGAAACTAATATATGAGATAGACTCATTACATGCAAAGCGAGATAGTTCAAGCCTTGATTTGTCATAATTTTGATGATTATGGCTTACAGCTCATGAAAACCCCAAATTCACAATCTCAGAAAATTAGAATATTGTGAAAAGGTTCAATATTCTAGGCTCAAAGTGTCCCACTCTAATCAGCTAATTAAGCCATAACACCTGCAAAGGGTTCCTGAGCCTTTAAATGGTCTCTCCGTCTGGTTCAGTAGGAATCACAATCATGGGAAAGACTGCTGACCTGACAGTTGTGCAGAAAACCATCATTGACACCCTCCATAAGGAGGGAAAGCCTCAAAAGGTAATTGCAAAAGAAGTTGGATGTTCCCAAAGTGCTGTATCAAAGCACATTAATAGAAAGTTATGTGGAAGGGGAAAGTGTGGAAGAAAAAGGTGCACAAGCAGCAGGGATGACCGCAGCCTGGAGAGGATTGTCAGGAAAAGGCCATTCAAAAGTGTTGGGGACTTTCACAAGGAGTGGACTGAGGCTGGAGTCAGTACATCAAGAGCCACCACACACAGACGGATCCTGGACATGGCCTTCAAATGTCGTATTCCTCTTGTCAAGCCGCTCCTGAACCACAAACAACGTCAGAAGCATCTTACCTGGGCTAAAGGCAAAAAGAACTGGTCTTGCTCAGTGGTCCAAAGTCCTCTTTTCTGATGAGAGCAACTTTTGCATCTCATTTGGAAACCAAGGTCCCAGAGTCTGGAGGAAGAATGGAGAGGCACACACTGCAAGATGCTTGAAGTCCAGTGTGAAGTTTCCACAGTCTGTGTTGATTTGTGGAGCCATGTCATCTGCTGGTGTTGGTCCACTGTGCTTCATTAAGTCCAGGGTCAACACAGCCATCTACCAGGAGATTTTGGAGCATTTCATGCTGGAGCTTTATGGGGGTGCCGACTTCATTTTCCAGCAGGACTTGGCACCTGCCCACATTGCCAAAAGTACCAAAACCTGGTTCAATGACCATGGGATTACTGTGCTTGATTGGCCAGCAAACTCGCCTGACCTGAACCCCATAGAGAATCTATGGGGCATTGCCAAGAGAAAGATGAGAGACATGAGACCGAACAATGCAGAAGAGCTGAAGGCCACTATTGAAGCATCCTGGTCTTCCATAACACCTCAGCAGTGCCACAGGCTGATAGCATTCATGCCACGCCACATTGAGGCAGTAATTGATGCAAAAGGGACCCAAACCAAGTACTGAGTACATATGTATGCTTATACTTTTCAGAGGTCCGATATTGTTCTATGTACAATCCTTGTTTTATTGATTTCATGTAATATTCTAATTTTCTGAGATTGTGAATTTGGGGTTTTCATGAGCTGTAAGCCATAATCATCAAAATTATGACAAATCAAGGCTTGAACTATCTCGCTTTGCATGTAATGAGTCTATCTCATATATTAGTTTCACCTTTTAAGTTGCATTACTGAAATAAATGAACTTTTGCACGATATTCTAATTTTTCGAGTTTCACCTGTATTTCACACTCCCTTTTCCCCATTTCTTTTCCTTACTTTAATTTCTCATTTCTACTTTTTTTTCTGTTTTTTATAAAATAAAACAAATTTAAAAAAAACAATTATCCCGCCTAGAAGCTTCTTTTTTTTTTAAATTTTATTTATATGCCGCCCTTCTCCGGAGACTCAGGGCGGCTTACAATGCATTAAGCAATAGCCTTCATACTTTTGTATATTTTATACAAAGTCGGCTTATTGCCCCCACAATCTGGGTCCTCATTTCACCTACCTTAGAAAGGATGGAAGGCTGAGTCAACCTTGAGCCTGGTGAGATTTGAACTTACAGTAATTGCAGACAGCTGGATGTTAAATGCTGCCTTGGTAGGAGGCATTAGCCTGCTACGCCACTCAGGCTCATTCTTTAAAACAATACTACAAAGTGTGACAGAATTAGGCTTCCAATCTATTGGGAAACATTTAAATAAGGGGTGAGCAAGCAAAGGGTCACATATGACCATCTGACAGTTGATATTTTCCCTCTCTGTTATCAGTTTTCATCTGTCAGAAGTGAGAAATTATAAAATGCATGTGAAGTAATTATTATTATTATTAGCTATATGATTTACTATGTACTGGGTTCTGGCTTTGATGAAATATAAGTTTTGTCATTCTAACCAAAGGTCAAAATCTGGATCAAAATAAATGATTCAATCCAGAGAAACCTGGCGACTTAGGAAAAACTTGTCCAATGGATTAAAAAAAATATGGACTTAAACACCTATTTATCCAACAACTGGAGACAACTATGGGTATGAATATTTTCTTTATTCTAAGGAATCCAGAAATGTCCACTTTGCCAGGAATTTTCAGGACAAAGGAGATTCAAGAGCCAAAAACCAACTATCAATTTCATGAAAGATACTTGACCTGCCTCTCATTTACTCCTCATAAGTTATTCAAGCATAAGCTTTGTGTTGGAATCCCTGCCTTCCTATAATCAAAAGCAGCAGATTTTCCACCTCCACTGGGTCCTATATTTAAGCATAGTTACTTGAAATGCTTATCTCATGGGTGCAATACAAGAGAACTTTCACCTCTGAGGTTATTTAAGCTCACAACTGACTTTCAAGAATTGCTGGAGGAATATTCTTAGCTTGGTGCTTATCTTGCTCTTCATCACACCTTTCAGATACAGTATGTTCCACAAGGAGCTGACTAGATAGCCAAGGACTTGGCAGCACAAGGAAACAACAGCCAATCACTGACCATCAACACACCAATCGATCAATAGGAAGGCACCACATAAATACGAAGCATAGAATGGCCCAAAGCACAATTCCAATAGAGAGAAGTTCCCTGAACATGGGCTCAAACATGAGTCTGAAAGCTTGGAAGACTAAAACTCTGTTCCCGGTGACTGACCCAGATTGGATATTGACTAGAGTAGATCTAAGGAAATTTTGATTCCACCCTCCAGTGGAATAGAAATTCACTTCCATTTCAAAGTATAAAATGGAAAAGATCAAAGGCAATGAATGCATCAGAGTACCTCTTTCAATCAACAATACAATAAACTCTATTTACTATTCCAGAATAATGGTGAGTCCCAGATGGTGAATTATCAGTGTTAAAATAAACATTGTGGATGCACCAACATTTAGATATTTGTATTTATATCTAAATCTGCATGTATGACTTCTTGGGAACCTGGGGCAGGATTATTTTTGGTGTTACCTTCACTTTCATGCACTCACATGTCTCCATGCCCTACAGCAGGGATCCTCAAATTATGGCCCATGGGCCAGAAACAGCCCACTGACACAATGTATCTGGCCCATGCAGTGATGGGATTCAGCCCCGCCCCGCCCCGCCCCTCACCCCACCCCTCATGCCTCTCCTCCCAGCAATTCCTCACATGGCTGGCTTTTCCCAGCTGACAGGGGCCTGGGAAGGTGATGCCTCATCTGCCGTGGCTGCCAGCAAGTGGGGGGTGGGTGGGCAGCACAGCTGCAGTCCCTGGCTGCCCCCCACATGCTGGCAGCCGTGGCAGGTGAGGATGCAAAAGGAGCAACATCTGCCAAGGTGCAGGTGTTCAGCAGCAGAGTCTTCACAGGTGGCCCTCCAAGAAACAGGCATGGTGGCAGCAGCACTGGCACTGGCAGCAGGCAGGGAGGACGCACATGATATGGACCACCAGATGTGCCTGCTCCATCCCATGTGGCTGGGACAGGGCAGGTGGCTGCCCAACGCATCCAGCAGGACGGACCTCATTCCTCTCCCCTGTGTCTCCTTTGGCTACTGCTGCCGCTGCAGGCAAAGACAAGGTGAGGAGGGTGTGGGGCAACTGCTGCCTACTCTGTCCAGTCTCTTTTGGCTTGCAGTTGGCGAGCAGGTCACCGCTGGTCATCTCCTTGGCCCCTTCGCAGGTCTTGCCCTTGGCCCATACATGGAGCGTGTTCCCCTCATGCATCCGACACACCTCGACACCACTGAGGCTGCCAGCAGTTCACACAGGTCCATTAGGCCACTGCCGTCGCCGCCCAGAGCACCAGACCCAGAGAAAGCTCAATCCCCATTAGCGCAATGACCGCCCAAGCCCAGTCGGGATTGCATGCCTACCCCCACCCCATCTTCATCTCTGCTGGGCCTGGGCAGCCAGGGCTCCAATGGAGATCTGGCTTTCCCCACTCATGGTGCTGTTTTTTGCCTGCTGGGCCTGGGTGTGCTTTACCACCTCTACTCGGCCTTTCTAGCTGGCTGCTTTGCCTCTTTCAGGCTGAGCAGGCCTGGTGCTCTGGGAGATGACAGCAGAGGCCTAATGGACCTGCGTGAGCTGCTGGTGGCCTCAGTGGTGCTGAGGTGCGAGGTGAGAGGGGAACACACCTTTCTTGCTGTCTGCTTTGCCTCCTTCAGGCTGGGTGGATCTGCCAAACAGTGTTGGAGTTGCAACCCAGGAGCTACAAGGGTAAAGACCCCCAATGACAGCCTCCTTCATCAAGGCTGCTCGGCAGGGAGAGCCGAGCCCCGCCCTGCCTTGTAAGGCAGCAGCTCCAGAGCACTTTCATGGCACTGCCCAATGGATGTAACTCCTTCAGATGGAGCCCCCGAGGCTGCGGTCTTTTCCCTGGACTGAAAACAGCCTTCTGTCTTGCAGGGCCCCCTCCTCACATCTCTGTTCCAAGCTGAGGGTTGCAGCCAAATTCCCCACTCAGCTGGAATTGCGGGAAGGCACGGCTCAGGGGTAGTGGGGCTTCCCTCCACGCAAGTGGGCGAGTTGGCAAGGCGCTGCCCAAATCTGTGACTGTGGCTCAAAGTCCCTCTTCCTCCAGCCTTGAGATGGGCACCGCTTCATACCCCACCCTCACCATGCTTCAGGGAAGCCCAGCCAGGCACCACATATTGGGTCAGGTAGTGGACAGGGAAATGCCACACACTCCCCCACTTCATGCAGGGCTTGCTGCTTGGACAGCCAGCCAGGTGCTGGCAACTGACTCCAGAGTTGCAGCATGTGCCAGCTGAGAGTACGGCAGGCTGTGTCTACAGCTGGAAACCATTCTCCCTGCACACAAAGGGCGGCAAACACATGATGGCCGACAGGTTTCTGGCTGTTGCTGCCCCACCCCCTGCCTCGCCTCACCTCATCCTGCAGGACGAGCCTCCCACCCACTGCCCCACCCACCGGAGACCCCTGAATTCCCTCCCCAACCATGCCCAAACCCACAGGCACTACCCATGCAAGTAACGTCAATCAGGCCACACCCCTGGCCATACCCAGTTGGTCGTGACCACCCCAGCCACACCTCTCCCACCCACCCACGGAGGACAGCCACAATGCTGATCTGGCCCTCAATAAAATTGAGTTTGTCACCCCTGCTTTAGATTGAGCAAGTACAGTTTACGAAGGACAAAGGCAAAATGGACTGCTACACTGGCCACGCCCATCCAGTCACATGACCACCTAGCTACACTCACCCAGTCACGCTCACCCAGTCACTTGACCACCTAGCCACGCCCACCCAGCCAGTTGTTAGGCAGATCAAACTATAGTTCGCCCAGGACGTGACTTGGCCCCCTGTATAAAAAGTTTGAAGACCCCTGCCCTACAGGATGGATTGCAACATTAGGGATAAATGCAACTTGCAGGGCTGTGGAGAAGATAAAGAGTTGTGTATGTGAATGAAAAAAAGACATCACGAACTATCCAGTACTCTCAAGAGATTGGTAAGCTTCATCATCTAACAAAGATCTGAGACTCTAGTCAAGAATGCATGATGCAGCATTTTCTTGAAGTTGAAGGAGGCCATTCTGGATTATATAATTGAAAAAAATGCGGGATGAATTTAAAATTATATCATAGTAGCTTGAACACCGGCCCATGAAAGAATAATTTTGCAGTTCCACTCAAATGCACACATCTGAATTCTTCCAATTCCACAGTGAAAAACAGAAGCGTCAAAACTAGAAAAGAAAAAGAACAAACCAACCCATCTATCAACAATGAATAAAAAAGTAGGATCTCTTGGATCATTTTCAATGCACAACATCTTCCATATCAGCATGGATTGAAATATTTAGTTAGCATGGAATACACCATCTGTGATTGTTGACCTTTAGCTACTCACCTCACTGCTGAGTTCTCCAAACTGTACCATCTGCAAAAGCTGTGCTACTTTCAAGAGATCTGACTTTATGACACTGCAGTATCACTGTTTCTCAACATACCCCACTGGGATTCCTCCTGAACTTTAGGTAAAGGGCAGAGGCTTTAAAAATGTTCCTGGCAGAATAACAGCTTCTCCATAAATACAGTGGTTCTCCAAAAACTATCTTACCAGCAGTGTGCAGAGCAGGTATGCCTTGAGAATAGAAAACAGAAATGTCTGGAAAAAATTCCTTGACTTTTGTTTGTTTCCCCATATTGGACATAGTTGTTTATTTTTATTTTAAACTGCTGAAACAGAAATGAGATTTCTGTATAATCAGAGCGGCCCCTAATGGTCATACTTTGTACACCATCAGCAAAGAAAAATCTGGTGTGCTAAAGCTAACATAGAAATAAACTGGGTATAACAAAACATATTTGCAGTGGATTGCCGTGCACAGGAACTGTTGAAACTTGGGGAGCAGAGGTTGCTTTACTTTTGAAAAGAGACAATAGATTGCCTCCAGTTGGGGATCTTCTCCAAATATTTCTACAGTTCTGTTTCCTAACACAGCCCCGTATCCTGGAAAAGAATCTAATTGCTGAAATGGTGGAAGGAAAAGAGAAGAACAGAAGGACCAAAAGCAAGGTGAATGGACTAGGTTACAATGGTGATGAGTGAACCATTGAGAGATGGGTTAGGGATAGATCCTTGTGAAGAAAATCTATCTATGTGGTAACTAGGAATTGAAAATGACTTGATGCAGGGGTGAAATGCTCCCGGTTCAGACTGGATCACCTGATCTGGTAGCAATAGAGGCAGGTGGTTCAGAGAACCGGTAGCAAAAATCCCTCCCCCCCCCCCATTGCCCTGCTGAGCCATGCAATCATCAGAGGTTTTTTTTTAAAGCATTTTTTTCTACAACCTCTTTGGCCGAAAAAATGCTTTTAAAAGTTTTTAAAAAGCCTCTGATGATCGTGTGGCTCAGCTGGGATCATCAGAGGCTTTTAAAAGCATTTTTTCTATAACCTCTTCAGCCGAAGAGGTTATAGAAAAAATGTTTGGTTTATTTTGCTAAAAAGTGTTTTATTTTAAACACATTAAAAACCAAACATAGACATACAACATTTATAGAATTAAAGGACGATCTGAAAAGTATGAAAGAGAAGATGGAGAACATTCAATATACAGTAGTAGAGAATGAGCAGAAAGTAAAAAAATAGAATCTAAGATAGACCAATTGGATTTAAAGTTAGAAATGGCAGAACAGAAAACACGACAATTAAACAAAGAACTGCCTGACTCCATTATTTTTTGGGAAATGGAGAAAGCTTCTTTCTTCCTGCGTTTTCAGAACATCACCGAAGAGAAAGAAGAAGATTTGGAAGAAAAAATGAATGATATAATAGCAGAATTAGTACAGAGAGACAAAATGGAAGTAAAAGATTCGATAGATGAAATATTTCGAGTACATAACAATTACATTAGGAGGCACCGGTTGGCATGGGATGTACATATCAGATTCAGTAAAAAAAAAAAGAGAGAGAGACAAAATATATAAAAAATCAAGAGACGAAAAAGTAACGTACAATGAGAAAGAGATCATTATCTTAAAGCAACTTCCACAAAGAGTACGAGATAAAAGACAGCTATATTACTTCCTGACATCTCAATTAATACAACATAAAGTAATGTTCTGATGGATTATGCCGGAAGAAATTCTTATTACATGGCAAGACAAAAAATTCAAAATTGACTCAGTAGAAAAAGCGCAGGAGTTCTATAAAAATTATTTAGAAGAAGAACAAGAAAGTAAAGACGAATCAGAAGGCAAAAGCCAAGAGGAGGAACAACAGGAGGAATAGAAAGAGAGAAAGAACAAAAGAAAGCCCAAGAAAAGGAACGAGAAGAAAGAGAGGAAGCAAAAGGAAGAGTCAAGAGAGAGACAAGAAACACCAAAAGGCAAGTACAGTAAAAGATGGAAGAAATAATATCTTTATTCTCCATGAATATCAATGGCCTAAATGTACAGAAAAAGAGAGCCCAAATATTTACAAAACTAAAAAAATTAGATATAGATATGATTTGTTTACAAGAGGTCCACATAAAGAAAGATTTTCAAAAATTGTTGGAAAATAAGAAATTAGGAAAATTATATGTGTCACTTTCTCAACAGAAAAAAGGGGAATAGCAGTGTACATAAAGGAAAGAATAAAATCAGAATTAAAATATGTGGATGATGAGGGTAGAATTCTGATAGTCAAATTAGATACTGAAACGAAACAATTTTTACTAGTAGTGATTTACGCCCCTAACACTAATCAAAAAGATTATTATAAAAAATTACACAATAAAATACTAGAACAAGAAATAGAAAATAGATGTATAATGGGAGACCACAACGCTATAGTTGATAGTAAAAAAGATTATTATAGTAAGAAGAAAAGCAAAAAAAAAAGGAAATATTGCCAAAAGAGTTTTTTAACATGATATCAGAATTAGGTCTAAGAGAAACCTGGAGAGAAATCAATAAAGAAGAAAGACAATACACATACTATTCTTATCCACATCAATCGTGGTCCAGGATTGACATAGCTTGGAGACAACTCAATTGCAATTGGAGATAGAAAAAATAGAGATTGGAATAAATGAATGGGCGGACCACAATCCCATAATAATACATTGGAAGGGACAAAAAGATATAAAAGGTGGACTCTAAGCCAGTATATATGTAAGGAGAAAGAATATAAACAACTAATGGGAAAAGAGATAGAGATCTTTTTAGGTATAAATAAAAAAGAACACACCTTGCCCCAAAATCTCTGGGATACCTTAAAAGCCTACATTAGAGGGGTGTCAATTGCATATATTGCAAAGAGAAAGAAAGAGAAAAGATACCAACAAAATAAACTACAGGAAGAACTCCAAAAACTAGGAAAAAAAGCTATATAAACATCCCCAAAATAAGAAGGTTAAAGAGGAAAGGAGAATAACTAAACATAAATTAAATTTGATCACACAAGAAGAAATAGCTTGGAAAATAAAGACAGAGAAACAAAATTATTTTGAACATGCAAACAAAATAAGTAGATGGTTAGCCTACAAGCTGAAAAAAGAAAAAGATAAAAGAACGATACAATATCTGAAAGATGAAGAATGGGAAACTCGATACAAAAAAGATGACAAAAAAAGAATAGTACATACCTTCTTCTCCAGATTATACACACAGGAAGAAAAGAAGGAAACCGAAATCCAGAGATATTTAGAGGAAATAAATGTTTGCAAATTGACAGAGGAACAAAAAGAAATATTGAATAGACCATTCTCCGAAACTGAATTTGGAATGGCAATAAAAAACAAAAAATAATAAGACCCCAGGCCCAGATGGATTACCAATTGAATTGTACAAAAATACAATAGAACCGACAGGAGGACTTATGTTAGAAATATTTAATGAAGTATTGCAAGAGGCAAACATACCTAAATCATGGTCAGAAGCATTAATTACACTGATTCATAAGGAGGATTCTGATCAACAATTAATACAAAATTACAGGCCTCTCTCTCTATTGAATTCTGATTATAAATTATGTCAGATATTGCCTACGTATGATGCCCCAGGCACCAGAAGGGGTTA
>WNWU01000077.1:1247651-1257866 GCA_012654045.1 Ptyas mucosa
TCCGCATAGACTGAATGAGCACGACCATCAGTATATATCTGACAAATTATTTATGTCAATAATTGCTGAAAGATTAAAGGTGATTCTGAATAAACATATACATTTGGACCAAAGTGGATTTTGCCAGGACGTCAAATCAAAAATAATACACATACGATAGTCGATATACTAGAGTACTATGAAGTATACTCAGAGAAAAAATTTTCACTGGTTTTCCTTGATGCACAAAAAGCCTTTGACAATCTGAACTGGAATTTTATGATACAATTAATAAAGAAATTGGATTATGGACAAAAATTTGGACAAATGGTTGAAAAAAATTTATTCAAAACAGAAGGCAAAAGTATTGTTTAATCAGGATATGACAAAAGGCTTTGAGATAACAAAGGGAGATAGACAAGACTGCCCACTCTCCCCACTTCTGTTTATTCTATCACTGGAGCTACTCTTAAATAGAATTAGGGAAGATCAAGAAATAAAGGGGTTGAGAATTAAAAATGAGGAGTATAAAGTCCAGGCATACGCATATGATATGGTCTTTATAATTGAAGAACCTTTAGAATCAGACCCTAAATTGATCAGAAAAATAGAAGAATTCGGAGTAGTAGCAGGTTTAAAAATTAATAAGAATAAATCAAAATTATTAACTAAAAATCTCACAAAAAATCAGGAGACAGAATTAGAAAGGATTATAAATATACAAGTAACAAAAAAAATTAAATACTTGGGAATTTGGCTGACTGCAAGAAGCTCCTCAATTAAAAAAGAAAACTATGATAAATTAATAGAGCAAATTGGGAAAGATTTGGAAAACTGGACAAAGTTGCAGATTTCATGGATGGGAAGAGTGGCAGTGATAAAAATGAACATCTTGCCCAAGATTTTATTCCTCTTCCAGGTTATCCCGATAAAAATAGGGAAAAATTTTTTTGACCTATTAAATAGATTGACTACAAAATTTATTTGGCAAGGGAAGAAGCCTAGAATTAGACTAAAAGTACTACAAGACATTAGAGATAGAGTGGGGGCTGCCCTCCCAGATTGGGAGTCTTATTATCAAGCAGCAGGATTAGCCTGGATAAAGGATTGGATAGAGTTAGAAAATAAAAGATTGCTAATATTAGAAGGACATGATTTAGCTTTAGGGTGGCATGCATTTCTGGGGGGGGGGGGGGACAAAATACCCATGGATACTTTAAAAGACATACAATTAGGAATTCATTATTAATAATTTGGAATAAAATTAAAAAACAAAATTATATACAAGTACCATTTTGGATTTCCCCAGAAGAAACTCTAACACACCCAAATTTAGTAGATTGGACTAAAATAATCAGATATAGCGATATAATAAATGAGAGGGAAACACTAAAAACAAAAAATGAACTGGAACAGGATTTAGGTAGAGAAATGCAATGGTGGACATATCAACAGATAAGTTCAAAGTATACAGAGGAGATAAAAAAAGGACCAAGTCCGACTAGAACAAACTGAACTAGACAAAATTCTATTAGGGAATAAATGAAAACTAATCAGCAGATTATACAAATTTCTATTCTATTCCATTATAAAATGGAAGAGGAAACAGTGAAAGACATGATGATCAAATGGGCCAAAAAATTTAATCATGTGATAGAATTAGAGAAGTGGGAGAAGATGTGGAGAACGAACATGAAATTGACAATCGCGATGGCATACAAGGAAAACCAGATGAAAATGTTTCATAGATGGCACCTTCCACCAGCCAGAATTGCGAAAATGTTCCCCAGTAATTCCCCAAAATGTTGGAAGTGCAAGACTAGTTATGGAACATATTACCATCAATGGTGGACTTGCCAGATTGCACAGGAATTCTGGATGAAAATTAAAACCTGGATAGAAGAAATAACTCAGAATTCAATAGAGGGAGAACCGGAACAGTTTTTGTTAGGAATCTCGATAGAAAATTATACTAAGGAAATACAGTACCTCATATTGCATATACTGACTGCAGCACGTATTGTATATGCACAATGTTGGAAGAGAAAAAACTTACCATTTGAAGAAGATTTAATTAAAAAAATTCTGGAATGCACAGAATTAGAAAAAATGTTTTTAAAAGGGAAAAAAGCCTCTGCTGATCAGGCAACTCAGCTGCAATCGTCAGAGGCTTTTAAAAGCAATTTTTTACCGAAGAGGTAAAAAACATTTTTAAAAGCATTTTTTTACCGAAGCATTTTCAGCCGAAGAGGTTGTAAAAAAAATGGTTTTAAAAGTTTAAAAAAAAGTTGGCCACGCCCACTCAGTCATATTACATCCCCCCCACCAAGCCACGCCCACAGAACTGATAATAACAAATTTTACATTTCACCACTGACTTGATGGCATATAATCAATCAATCAAACAAACTATCTTTCACATATCCCAAAGATGCTTTTCCAAAAGGCAACTGGAGTTTCTTGATTTTTTTTCTTTGAAAACATTTTGTTTCTCATCCAAGATGTTTCTTCAGATGGGAAGCTTCAGAAGAATCGAAGAAGCTTCTTGGATGAGAAGCAAAATGCTTTCAAAGAAAAAGCCAAGAAAGTTCAGTTGCCTTTTGGAAAAGCATCTTTGAGATAATCATGAATGATTGAGAATCTCTATAGGCATATGTCTTTCACATATTTTTCCCAATGTGAATTTCAAAGAGTAACTGTAACTGACCTCAGTTTCTAGATATAATGTGAGGGAGAATTGGACTCAGTCTATGGATCCAGGGATTGCCTGAGTTTTAGGCTGAAATGCCACTGATGCATAATTGTTTAAAAAACATTTTAAAAAAGATCCATTTAAAAAGAAAACTGAAATAGCCGCTTGAAATCCCAAGAGATCTTGATGCTCCTCACCAAAATCTCACAAGATTTCAAATGACAACATCAGAATCTTGCAAGATGTAGTCATCCTAGCCATTTTAAAAATATCATTTAATTTGCAGGTCCCAATAATCTCATGATGGGGGAATCAAGTGTGCTGTAATTCTTGCTGGCTCTGTGTTTTTCAGCTGATTGTTTAAGGAGGTCCTCAAAAGTATATGATTTTTCTGTAGAGTTTAATCTCAAGGAAGAAACTGAGAGTACTGATTTATGAAAAATCTAGAGAATAAGTAATAAATACAATGGGGACTGGCAATGTTTTCATACCCCAGGTATGAAAATGATTCCCCAAATTTTCTAAAATATCACAACATCTGCACAGGAGATCTCTTCAGACTTCATACAAGGTCCTCTGAGATAGGCTTTGCCATTCACAAATGTGGAAATCTTGAGAGTTGGAACATTCTCTCAGGAAATATCATAAAACACAAACAAGAACACTGAAAGCTCAATGTATTTCAGCCATGTATTTTTAAAATCATTATTTTAAAATTATTTTGGGGCCCCGGATGCTACTTGGGGCATAAGAGTGCTTTAGCATTGTCATGGTTCCAAGTAATGCTTCCAGTCAATTCAAAACTCTGAGCCCTTGGCTTTCTCAAAAATCCTGTTTATTGGGTACATCATATCGGCACAGTCAGAGGTGAAACCAACACTGAATAATTCCCGCATTTTGGGTATAATTAAAAAATAGATACTTTTTTAAAAAATTGATTTATATGCCACCCTTCTCTGGAGACTCAGGGCGGCTTACAATGTGTTAAGCAATAGCCTTCATACTTTTGAATATTTATACAAAGTAAGCTTATTGCCCTCACAATCTGGGTCCTCATTTTACCCACCTTAGAAAGGATGGAAGGCTGAGTCAACCTTGAGCCTGGTGGGATTTGAACTTGCAGTAATTGCAGGCAGCAGATGTAAGTGGATGTTAATCACTGCCTTAGTCTACTGAGCCACCAGAGCTCTACTGTCCATCCCCCTTGTGTCACAGGTCACGTTAACCAACCAAGTAGGTGATGAACTTCTCAGCACTCCCCCCTACCGTTCCTAGGGCACAATGATGTGGTCTGGCACATTGGAGGAAAACATTCTACATTCCATAAGTCCCCCTCCCCTGTTGAGGGTAAACCTACCCTCTGCAAAGTGGTGCAACGGACCAGTCAGTGAATAGATACATTGCTTAGCAAAAACACATAGATACTCACAGACTCTGAATGTTTAAAGAAAAATAAACAGTCTTTACTTATACTATAAAAAACAAACTTGGCTTCTCAAAACAAAGATAACACTTCTTCAAATAATCACGGTTCAACACAAAAACATAGTTTGCTTACAATTCCAGTTCTCTTCAGTAACATCGACACAGTTCCTTTCAGCAGTTCAATCTTCTAATAGCAGGAGCAGAAGTGAATGAACTTCCTGCCTTCTTTTATGTCTGCTTAACACAGCCAATTAGTATCATCCCGTAGCAGTTAAAGTTACAGAACATTGTTTTCCCTATATTATCTACCCAACCATAGGATAAGCATCCAACATTCTCCCCTTTGGGTAGACTAATATATTACAATCTTAAACCATACTGTTCACATGTATCTATATATTTTCTACTTCCCTGTGCTTTCGTAAAATGATCAGCTACATTGTCTTCTGATGCACAATATACAAGTTCTATCATCTTGTTCATTATACATTCTCTTACATTGAGATACCGAAGATCTGGGAGGACTTCCGGTGGGATCGCGACATCGCCGGACGCTTCTTTTTGAAGTGCCAACCCAGGGCTCCGTAGAACCGCAAGAACAGCGACTATCAGCTGTCTTGTGGTTTGGAAACTTTCCTCCTGGTAAGAGGGGGGAAAGTGAGTAGACGGGTGGGGTAGAGCTCCCTAAGAGTGCCAGATTTTACCCATAATCTGGCGCTCGAAGATGAGATCTCCCCGCTAAGCCTGTCAGTACTCCGGACCCTGGATGTCTCTGCTTTGCAGAGCTAGATGTCATGACCATCCCAGCAACCAACTTTAAATAAATATTTTTTGAATCGAGCTGGCGGAGCATAAGCAGCAAGAATAAAACAGCAAGTATTTTCTTTTTTTTAACTCCAAAGATTTACCTTCTTTAAAAGATTTTCTTTAAGCAGAGAAAGTGAAAGCAAGATGGCGTTTGAGTTTCAATGGGGCGTGAAGAAGTGGAAGTTAAAAGCAATTATTGACAAGCCCCTGTTTGAAACGTAAAACTCTTTTCTGAAAAGTGGATTAACCAAGAAAGGAAGTAATTATAATAATTGAAGCAGTAATATAAATTACAAATTGCAAAGGGTCTTTTTTTCTTTTTGATACTTTTTTTTCCCCTGTCCTTTTGGAAGGGAAAGAAGAAGGGGGGCAAGATGGCTGGTCTTTTTGAAAGCAAAGAAAGCAAAGAAGGGTTAATTAACCCTCATATATGGTCTGATTTTGAGGAAGCTTGGAGCTCAATTACCTCTGCTTTATTGGAAAAAATTGATACTATATTTCAAGCTTCTCAAGCTGGAAACAATGAAATACATGGAAATACTGAGTTGCAATCTAGCAGTGGGGGATTGATTGAAGAGCTGGGAGAAGGAAAAAAACAACAACAGCCTACAGTATTTTTGGAGAGCAAGATGGATGCTTTGCAGAATAAGGAGCAAGAAATTTTGGGAGCTGATGAGACTTTTACGAATTTTTTGTTACAAAGTCCAACCTGCACTTAAAGAGCTGTTTTCAGAAGAAGTTATACTTTTGCAAAAATTTTATAATATGCAATCCCAAAAAATGCAAGATTATATTGGAGTTTAAAAAGGCAGAGGAATCAAAGTTAAGAAAAGAGTTCGTAAAAAGGAGAAGAAGAAAGACTGGAGACAAGGAAAATAACCCTGCTTGATGAGATGATGGTCCTTAAAAGGTATTGTTTAAGTGTTTAAAGATTTTGAACTTTTGGAAGAAAACATCCAATAGCTTAATGCCAGTTAACCAAGCGATGAGCGACGATGAGGAGGTAACCTACAGCTGTATTGGAATATTTTGAGAAGAATAAACAGATCATTGCAATGCTGGTGTGTTGGGCTGTGAAATAAGCCTTGACCTGAGTGATTTGGAATATTTTATTAAGGACTGTAATAAATTTGGACTTAATTGTAATTGCAGAAGTTTTATTGAATATAGTAAATTGGAGTTTTCTGTTTGAAGGTAATAATATAAGGCAAAAGGACTATGGGCCTAGGGCAATTGCAGCTGATCTGGTGGTTTCCCTAATACGTTTGATGAACGTATTAATCTAATTTTTGGCTGGATTTGATGGATATTATTTGAAATACAATTACAAAGTCACTCGGGGGCGGGTTATATAAAGAAGCAATTTTTATTTAGGTGGGTAGACGCAAATGAAGACATTCTACATGCTGTTGGAAGATGTGAAGATAAGAAGATTAACAACTGGTTTAATCTAGTATGAAGAATTTAAATGTTTGATATAGCTATAAATGATGTTTTTAGTTGATTTGTTAATATGTACTGATAAATTAATAAGAGGTTTGATTATTATTTTTTAGTTAGAAAATTTTTTTTTAAGTGTTTTAACTATAATTGGACCTTGATGGTTTAAAAGTGGAGGACGGAAGAGTTTATATAATATTTTATTTTAAATTTGGGGTTTTTGAATGAGGTTTTTTTTGTTTTCAATGAAAGAAGTTATAAAATATCTTGTTAAACTGTATAGATCTAATAATCTGCTAAGTGTGTATTAGTTAAATTGAGTAATGATAGGTTTGATTAGGTAATATTTAACTGTTTTATTAACTGCTGCAACTATAAATGGATACTAATTCTGTTAAATCAGATGGAATAAGAAGAAAGAAGACTTGCTTTCCTTTTATTTATTTGTTTAATGATTATGATAAGTGAGAGATGGAGTTGAATTTAGGGGATTTAAGCTGTATTTTATACTTTGTATTTGCTCTGGAAAGTCGGGGGTGGTGGTTGGGGAGGGGGGGGAAATGTATGTAAAACTTTTAAAACTTTTTCAATAAAAAAAAGAGAGATACTGAAGATCTGTATGTTTTGTTCTAGTCTTTACAGCTATATTTGTCGCCATTTTTATCGCTGCCTGATTATCTTTGTATACTATTATAGGATCTGGTATATCTATTCCTAAATCTAGCATCAGCTGCTTAATACTAATCAAGTCCGTACATAACAAAGATAAACAAGAAAACTCTGCTTCCATTGTAGACATACTTAAATGCTTCTGTCTTATGGAACCACCATATCAAAGATTTTCCCAGAAATACAGCAATTCCTGAGGTTTATTTTCTTGTATTCACATCTGTTGCAAAACTAGCATCCGCATAAGCGGTTACATGCAATTCTTCTGATGGTTGTAGATATAATGTGTGATGCATGGTATATTTCAGATATCTAAGAATACGTTTTGCTCCTTGCCAGTGTCTTTCTGTAGGTTCTGTGTTGAATCTAGCTAATTGGTTCACACTAAAAAAAATATCGGGTCTAGACCAATTGCTAATGTATGATAAACTGCCAATCAATGATTGGTATATCCCTTTATCAAACAATGGACTTTTCACATCAGTGTTGCAATAATCTTGAACCATAAGTGTCTTTGATGGTTTACACAATTCCACTCTGAACTGTTTTAATAGATCATTAATTTTATCAGTTTGGGATAATTTAAATCCTCCCCTAGTTTTTTCGATCCTTACACCTAGGTATTGTTGTATCTCCCCTAGATTTTTAATCCTGACATGAGCTTTTAATTCATCAACAATCCTGTTGGCCTCTTGCTCATTCTTTGTAATTAGAGCTATATCATCCGTAAAAAGAAGTAATAATGATACTATACTATCCCTTTCCATTTTAAATAAACATGGATCTGCTAATCCTGCTTTAAATCCAATATTCTTCAATGTTTTAACAATGCATTGGTTCCATTCATAACCTGACTGTTTTAACCGATACAGACTTTTCTTTAATAACCAACAGTCATCTTTCTCATTTTCCTCAAATCCTGAGGGTTTCTTTAAATAAATTTCATGCTGTAATGGTGCATGTAGATATGTGGTCTCTACATCTAAACGGTTAACTATATATTTATTTCTAGCTGCCCATACCAACGCTACTCTTAATGTAATGGTTTTTAAGCTTGGAGCGAATATCTCATCATAATCATTAGAAGACTGATTAAATCCTTGAGCTACCAGCCTAGCTTTACATATTGGTATCCCATCTATCCCGGTCTTTAATTTATATATCCACTTACTACCGAGTATAGTTTTCCCTTTTGGAATTTTTACAGACTCATACACTTTCAAATTCTGCAAAGATTGTAGTTCCTTAGTCATTGCACCTCTCCACACTTTATGGTCTTCAGGTGGAAATGTAGTCAACTCGTTAAATGTAATAGGGACTTTATTTACTTGATAGACTGTAGTTGCCTGATACCTATCAGGTGGTCTTGTTACCCTACTCGATCTTCTTGGGAGTTCAGGATTTACAGATTGCCTCTCCACCTTTACCTCTTCCTGTACTACGTCCTTCTCTACCTCTTTGCTCTGGATCTCTGGCATTTCATTGATAGCTTCAGTCTGAGTCTCAATGATAACCTCATTTTCAGTACCTAATTTATTCCACCCTACATGCTCCATAAACCTAGCATTTGCACTATTAACTACCGTTGCTGTTCCTTTTACCCAAAATCTGTAGGACCTGTGGTTTGAATTATAACCAACAAATATTAATTGTTGTGCCCTACTCTGGCCCTTACGCCTTAACTGCACTGGAATATGTACCCATGCAGGTGATCCAAATGTGTGTATGTAGCTCAAATCCGGCTTCCTTCCATGCCATACAGTATATGGAATTTTGTTAGTGGTTGTATTTATGGTGCTGTTTAAGAGTATATTTGCACACATAATTGCTTCTCCCCATAAATTAGCCGGTAAACCTGCATCAGCTAACATTGATCTCATCATTGCTTGTAGGGTTTGTCCTCTCCTTTCAACATATGAGTTATGTTGTGGCCGATATGGAGCTGAACATTTGTGCTTTATACCAGCATTATCTAACACTGATTTAAACTTTGTGTTTATGAACTCAGTACCATTGTCAGTTACAATGGTAACTATTTTTTTATTTGTTTTTCTCTCCACAAACTTAATCCATTGAACAAGACACCGAACAGTATCTATCTTAGTCTTCAATAGGTAGCAAAAACCATACCTGGAATAATGGTCAACTATACTGAGAACATAGCAAGCACCCCCTAAACTAGCCTTCATTGGCCCTGTTAAATCAGCAAATACCACTTCCAGAGGTCTCTTTGTTTTAAATCCATCAAACCTATTACCAGGGATTGTTCTACTTTACTGCTGATTACAAATATTGCAATTCAAATACTGGTTATATGGTTTCAGCTTTAACCCTTCAACTAGTTTTACAGTTTTCTATAACATCTTAAAACTGATATGTCCCATACGTCTGTGAAGCAAGTGAACACATTCATCATGTGGTTTGACATTTGAGTATACAACATTTGTAACATGGTTACTAGATAATACATATAAACCATCTTTCAGTTTTCCAATAATCTTGGTTTCATCTTTTCAATTAAACAATCATTGGTTCTCAACCTTACTGTATATCCTAGCTTAACCAATACTCTAACCAAAATCAAATTAAAATTTACATTTGGAACATATAACATATGCATTTTTTCTTTTACATATGGACATATTGCCGTTCCTTCACCACATGTCTTTAGCTTCCACCCATTTGCTAAAGAAACCTTATTATTACTAGGCAACATGTGACCGGGTGGGTGTGGCTATGTGCATAGGGACTACTCAGAGGGCTGAAAAACGTCATTTCTGACTGGTCCTCACATTTTTGACCGGTCTTCACACTTATGACTGGTCATCATTTATGCCCATTGTAGCATCCTTAACAACTGTGTCACTCGTTTCACAACTGCTTCTCTTCACCATGGTGACAAGATAGGGCAAAAATGTAAAATGTGAGGACAGTCGTAAATTCAAGAACTGGTCAAAACTGTGAGGACCAGTCAAAAATAACTTTTTCAGCCCTCTGAGTAGTCCATATGCATAAAAGGATACAGCAAGAGAGGGATGAAGGAAGGGAAGGGAAATTGAGTAGGAGTGAGGGTGAGAGTGGGAGGAAGAGAGGAGGAGAAGGAGAAAGGAAGAGGAAGTAGGGAGGAGAAGAAGAGGGGGGAGAGAAAGTAAGAAGGAAAGAAAAGAGAGAGGTGGTAGGGTGGAGGAGAAAGATTGCTGTAC
>WNWU01000077.1:1257876-1330021 GCA_012654045.1 Ptyas mucosa
ATTCCCTAGTTAAATAGAGCTTTTTTTCCTTTTGTGTTTTAAAATCTTGAACTCTCCTCTTTTGAACTAAATTTCCCATTGTTTGCACCTACCTTTTTTGGTAAGCAAAGAGAAAAAGAAATCTCTCTCCCTGCCTCATTTTGTCACGTTGCAGCAGAGCCTGCTTTACTTTCAGTTTCCTTTTAGCTAGGGAAAAAAAAAATCACTCTTTGCAGCTAGCAAAGAACTTGCAAAAGAGCCTGCGCAAAACAGCTGAGAACAAATCAGCTGAGAGTCGGGAGGCAGATCTAATCAAGCCTAAACTAAAGCTGAAAGGAGTTGTTTTTTCCTGCTGTTTGCTTGCAAGGAGGTAACTGCTGAGAGGCACAGGCCAAAGGGTGGGGGCCACCCTCCTTGCCACTTAGCCCCCCCATCGCCCCCTTTTACCTCTAGCGCCCCCCTGCCACCCCGCCCCCCTAAGGCATCCCACCGCCCCCGGTACCGCCCCCTTTGGCAACCACTGGCTTAACTATTTAACTCCTTAACAACCGGTTCTACCGAAGTAGAATCCCACCACTGGGTCTACCCATTTATTTTTGCAGGCATGGGTCTACTCATTTGTTTTCTTTTGACACTGATCAGCTGTAGGGCGGCCCTTTGAAGCCCCGCGGCAGCTGCAAGGCCAATAAAATTACAAAAAAACACCAAACCGTTTGTTAAATTGCTGGCTCGCCCACCCCTCGCCCAGTGGTGTGGAGGGATGGGGCAAGGGGCGGGGTGAGCCAGCAATTTAACAAATGGTTCAGCTGAACTGCCTAGAACCAGCAGAATCCCACCACTGCATGGCACCATAAGGTCCCAGGATCTGCAAGTCTACTTTTCTTCAGCAGGATGTGCAGGTGGATGGGGGGCGGGAAGAGAAGAAGGAAAGTTTGTGTTAGATAAGGGGCATGAATAGAAGAGGCGAGACACTGTAGTCCATTTCAGCACTTTATTTCAGTCATGATCAGGAGCAAGACAACGGCAGGCTCTCTTTTTAAAGAGCTCCAGCAATCTCATCAGCCACTGACAGCAGTAGATTAGCCAATCAGTGGCAGGCATGCAAATGGGTGCTCCATACATCCGTACTTAACATCCCTCCCCTCCTAGTTAGAGCACAACCAATCACATTTGTAATTAGGCAATGTAGTCATGTAGGTAGGCAGGGCACTTCAGTTGTTCCAGTGGCGGCAGCCTGTGCAGTCAGGCCTGCTGCCATTCCTGAGTCCTCAGAAGGAACCTCCTGGAACACTCCCATGGGCATGCAGGACTCCACCCCGGCCTCTCCTTCTTCGGTTCCTGGATCTTGTCACTGGACTCCTGGTTCCTCAGATATGTGTTTGGAGTCCTTTCTCAGGTTTAAGTCTAGGGTCACTGTGTTATTTGGAGCTAAAGACAATTTCTTATTGTATGGGTTTCCGCTTGCTGTTTTGTATGCTCCTTGGGGTGGAGGCTCACTTCGTGGCCTTCCGGGATTCTGGTTTTGTTGGATGGGGGATTTTTCGTGTTGCCTTAACCCAGTCTCCCCTAGTCTATTTCAGAGTTGGTCAATATGCCTCCTGCCATCCTCAAGTTCCACTGGTATGACCTTGGCCCCATTATGGCTACTACCCTTGCCTGTACCCATGTAATTATGGGCAAACACCAAATCCCCTTGTCCGAACTCCCTGAGTTGTCAGATTGAGTCCAGGGGTATCTCCAGGTGGTAATGGGGTTGCAACTGGTCCAACGGTGACCTTAGTCTCCAGCCCATTAATAGCTCCGCCAGACTTTTATTAGTGGTTGCACTGGGGGTGATATGTTGGGCTAAGAGGAATTTGTTGATCTTTTCCTGCCACTTACGGGGGCCCATTCTGGTGAGTGTTTCTTTGGTCAGTCTCACCATTCATTCTGCCTCTCACCATCCATTACTAGCCAGATTAAATGGGGCAACCAGGGCATGTCTGATTCTTTGCTCTGCTAGGAATGACTCGATTGTTTTTGCAGTTAACTGTGGCCCGTTGTCAGAGACAAGGACGTCCAGTAACCCATGGGTTGCAAACAATTTTCTTAATGCCCTTATTGTTGCTTCTGTGGTCAGTTTGAGCTAATGCCTCTACCTCTAGCCATTTTGAATACGCATCAATGACAATTAGAAACATTTGTTCCCCTATTGGCCCAGCTAAGTCAATATGTATCCAAGACCATGGGCTCTTAGGGATTTCCGACTCCCTGATGGATGCCCGGGGTGGAGCTGGCCACGTTTCCTGGCATGGCATGCATGTCACTACCCATTCTGCAATGTCTCTGTCCAGGTTTGGCCACCAAATATAGCTCTGGGCCAGGGCCTTCATTCGTACAATCCCTGGGTGACCCATGTGTAATGTTTCCAGGACTTGTTTCCTTAACCCCTGTAGCACAATCACTCTCTACCCCCATAACAGGCATCCCTTTAGTGTTGACAATTCTAATTGTTTAGTTTGGAATGTTTTGAACTCTTCACCCAGTTTCTCTTGCAGCTACCCCCTCAACACCCAGTTTAAAACTTTGGACAACAATTTATCCTTCCTAGTATATTCTGCTATTCTGTTTGAGGTGACTGGGCTGTTAAGTCCAATGTCTATAAGTAGTACTTGTGTGGCTGGAGCCAGATCCTCAACAAGCTCCAACGGGGGGCATCTACTGAGAGCATCGACATTGTTAATGTTCTTTACTGGTCTGTGCACCAGCTTGTAGTCATACCCCATCAAGAAAATCACCCACCTGGCCATTCTGGGGGGCATGTAGTTCGGTGTTTGTTGGTCCCCAGCAATGAGACCCAACAGCAGCTTATGGTCGGTTATGAGTTCAAATTTCCTCCCATACACATATTCGTGGAACCATTTAATACCCGCCACCACAGCCAGGGCTTTCCTGTCCAATTGGCTGTAATTCCTTTTGGCGGATTACAATGTTTTTGAATAAAACGCAATTAGGACTTTTGTGCCATCCGGCAGCTGAGGACAGCTCCCACCCCAAAAGGAGAAGCATCACAAGTCACTAAGTGGGGAAGAGTTTCATTGTATTGAATAAGAACAGTGTCTGAAGATAACAAGTCTTTAACGGCTGCAAATGCGTGGGTGTGAAGTTTCCAAAAGATGCCCTAATTAGTTCATGAGCCATGAGCCAAACTTCAAAAGAAATACAGTCATTTATTAGGAGCACCATTTTGGTAATATTCGGATGCAGTTAGAACTAATCCCACATAGATTTACATTCCCCTATGACCCTGTCTCTCCCCTCCTCACTGGCCATATCATAAATCACATTCTCCAATTAGTCACTTTGGCTGGCTATGAAACCCAACACTCTCCTACTGATTGCAGAAAGAAAGCATCTGTGGAATGTAGCTTCAGTTAGGGAAATCAATCAGCTCCATCAGTTCTCCCTCCCTCCTGCTCATGGCAACTTGAAAGCTTTGCAATCTGACATTCGGCTCCCCTCACTTCCCGAGGGTGACCTGCACAAAGCAAAGCAATTTTAGTACAGATATAGAGTTTAAAGATGTGACCCCCTCCTGGCTTGTTTGGATTTTCTGCATGAAATTTGGCTATAAGGCAATCAGCCTGGATGTTTCGTCTCTTAACCCAAGATGCCTTTGATAAGGGGTAACCCTTCCACTTGATTAAATATTGGAGTTGTCTCCTGTGCCACCTCAAATTGAGGATTTGCTGCACCTCATAATGGGTCTGGCCCCCTATGACCACGGGGCCCTGGGGCTCACAGGGTAGTGGCCTCAGGGTTGATCTGACCAGGGTTTTAAGAGGCTACTAAGGAATACTGGGTGTATCTTCCCTAGCAGTCAATTTCAATTGCACTGTGACTGGGTTGATTATTTTTACTATGGGGAATGGTCCCATAAACTTTGAGCCCAGTTTCTTTCTAGGGAGTTTTAACCTCAAATATTTTGTGGAGAGGTAAACTTTCTCCCCCAATTGAAATAGCCATTGGGGAGCTCGGTATTTGTCTGCCTGTTTCTTATAGGTTTGTGCTGCTTTAGCTGGCACTTTCTTGACATTGTCCCAGGTTGCTTTCAGTATCGTCATCCAATTGGTCAAGCTGACTGAGGAGGGGGGCTCCCTTGGGTACTCAGGCATTGGGACGAAGTCCATGCCGCTCACTACCTTGAACAAAGTTAGCCCCGTGCTACTTTGAATAGCATTATTATATGCGACCTCAGCAAAAGACAGGAGGTCCGCCCAATTGGACTGCTGATAGGTCCCGTAGCACCTCAGGTACTGCTCTACCATGGCATTCAACCTCTCTGCCCACCCATTGGTGCTCAGATGAAAAGCCAAGCTAAGGCCCTGGGATGACCCAATGGAGCGTAGGAACTCCCTCCAGAATTTAGCCATGAACTGGACCCCTCTGTCTGAGATAATTTCTTGGTACTCCATGCAGGTGGTAGATGTGTTTCAGGAACAGTTTGGCCAACTGGTGGGCTGAGGGTAGTCTGCTGCAGGGTATGAAGTGCGCCTGTTTGGAAAATAGATCTATTACAGTCCAGATCACCATGATTCCCCCACTTTTCGGCAACTCCACTATAAAGTCCATTGCAATTTCCTCCTGTGGTCTTGTTGGCTCTGCTACTGATTGTAGCAGTCCAGGGGGTTTTCCTGGTCGTTTCTTCATTGTGGCTGCCTCCATGCTAAGTGTAAAGTCTTTAGGAATCCGAAGTGGCCTGCCAGTTTAACGTCATGGCTCCTCTAGAGGATCAGGGTGCATAGGGATTTTGGGATGTAGAGTTTCATCCCCTTCCATGCAACGTCATCCCTTTTTGTCAGGATGTGTTGATTGTTTCAGAACTAGGGGTCTGCCAGCAGTTCAGTTTTGAGTTTTGCCATTAGATTGCTTGTTGGTTGGTCATGCCAGTCATGGCATTGTTGTCTGGTGGTTACTTGGGCCGCTATTTAGGTAGAGGAGATGATGGCATCCACTATCTGCTCCTGCTCGCATTTGTACTGGGGCATGCGGGAGATGATGTTGGCTAGAAAGTTCCTCCACCCTGGAATGTGTTTTAGCACCAAGTCAAAATGGTTGAAGTATTGAGCCCAACAGACCTGTTTGGGCAATAGTTTTCGCAGGGTCCTGAGGGCCTCCAGGTTTTTGTGGTCAGTCCAGACTTCAAACAGTTTCTGGCTCCCTTCCAGCAGGTGTTGCCAGGTTAGCAGTGCCCATGTCACTGCAAACACCTTCTTTTCCCATGCTACCTATCGTCTTTCTGTGTCCATGAGCCTGTGGGAGGTGTAGGCACAGAGTTGTAGATTTCCTTGACTATTTCTTTTGAGTACCACTGCTCCAACTGCCACGTCACTGGCATCTTCTTGGATGACAAAGGGTTGTTCAGGGTCAGGATGCTTCAACACTGGTTCCTTCACAAACATTTCTTTTAGTGTTTCAAACGCCTCTTTGCAGGTTAGGTTCCACTGTAGAGGTTGTCCCGGATGGGGTTTTGTTCCTGGGCTCCTTGTCTTTAGGAGGTCCATCATGGGTTTGGCAATCTTCACAAAGGAGGGAATGATTTGCCTGTAGAAGTTCGCGAACCCTAGGAAGCTTTGTAGCTATCTATGGGTGCAAGGGGGTTGCCAGCCTAGGACTGCTTGCACTTTGGCTGGATCCACCTCTATTCCCTCATTTGACACTTGATAACCCAGATAGTCTAGCTATGCATAGTGGAATTTGCATTTTGACAGCTTGACATACAGGTTGGCTGCCAGAAGTTTTTCCAGTACCTGGCGGACAAGGGGTATGTGGTTGTCCATGGTCTCAGTGTAAATGAGGATATCGTCTAGGTAGACGAGAACCCCCTTGTAGAGGTGATCATGCAGCACCTCATTTATTAATTGCATGAACACCGCTGGGGCTCCTTGCAGTCCAAAAGGCATCACTTTGAATTGGAAACTCCCTAGGGGGCAGTTGAACGCTGTTTTCCACTTGTCTCCCTCCCTGATGCATACTCGGTAGTATGCTTCCCTGAGGTTTAGTTTGGTGAAGACTTTTCCTTTGGCCAGGTGAGATAGCATTTCCTTCATGAGGGGGAGGGAGTATAGGTTGTCTACACACACAGCATTGATTCCTCGAACGTCCACACATAATCTCATAGTTCCATCTTTTTTTTTCTTTGAAGAGGACTGGTGCCGTGACTTGTGGTTTGGCTGGCTTGATTTTTGTCTATGTAATTGCACATTTCTTGCATTTCCAGGGGTGTGATGGCATACAGTTTGGGCTTGGGTAGTTTTGCCCCGGGGATGATTTCGATGGCGCAGTCTGCCTCGTGGTGGGGAGACAGGACATCGCACTCGGCCTCGCTGAAAACTTCTGCAAGGTCCTGATATTCCCTCAGGATCTGTTCGGTCTCTGGGGTTTTGTCAGATGTGGCTACCAGTTGTTCTGGTGGGCTCTTTTGGAAGGTTCCCTGCATAGGCAGTGTTTCTACTCGCTGGTGTGGGAGGGATTGGGGCCCCCTTGCTATTCTCAATCTGCGGGTACCCCCTTGCCACCAGATGGTTGGGCCCCACTTGTCTAGCCAGGAGAGTCCTAGTATGAATGTCATTTTCGGGGCTATTACGAATTGAATTACTTCCCAGTGATCCGCTAGCTCTAGCCTCACTGGTTTGGTCAAGTGAGTGGCATAGGCTCCCCCCATTAGGGACCCATCAACCTGTTCAAACCAGATTGGGTGGGTCAGTCTTTTTGCTCTGATCCCCAGTTTCAGGAGTGTGGTTAGGTTGATCTTTTCTTTCTTTCTTTCTTTTTTTTGATTTGTATACCACCCTATCTCCCAAGGGACTCAGGGCGGTGAACAGCCATATAGTAAAACAATATGCATACAAAATTTAAAACAATTAAAATCCGATTAAATAATTTGGCCGTAATATTTAAAACCGTAATAATTTAAAACAAGTTAAAATTACAAAATTACATAATTATTAAAAGAGGAGAAATTAGGCCAGGCCAGCCTGGTTAAATAAAAAGGTCTTAAGAGCGTGGCAGAAGGTGCGTAGGTCCGGGATCCTTTGTATCTCTGGGGGGAGCTCATTCCAGATGGTAGGTGCCCCCACAGAGAAGGCTCTCCCCCTGGGGGTCGCCAACCAACATTGTTTGGTTGACGGCACCCTGAGGAGACCCTCTCTGTGAGAGCGAACCGGCCAGTGGGAGGTTACTGGTGGCAGCAGGCATTCTCGTAAATAGCCAGGTCCTAAGCCATGGAGCGCTCTAAAGGTGGTAACCAAGACCTTGAAGTGCACTCAGAAGACCACCAGGAGCCAGTGCAGCTCACGCAGGAGAGGTGTCACACGGGAATGCCATGTCGCTCCTGTAACCATCCGCGTGGCCGCACTCTGCGCCAGTTGGAGCTTCCGAGTGCTCCTCAAGGGGAGCCCCATGTAGAGAGCATTACAGTAGTCCAGATGGGAAGTGACAAGGGCATGAGTGACCATGTGTAGGGAGTCCCGATCCAGAAAGGGACGCAACTGGCGAATCAGGCGAACCTGATAAAAAATCCCCCTGGTCACGGCCATCATATGCTCTTCTAAAGACAACCGTGAATCCAGGAGGATGCCCAAGTTGCGAGCCCTCTCCGTGGGGGCCAATGATTTGCCCCCAATAGTCAGCGATGGCGCCAGCTGACTATATCGGGACATCGGAAACCACAGCCACCGGTCTTGGATGGGTTGAGTCTGAGCCTGTTACTCCCCATCCAGATCCGTATGGCCTCCAGGCACCAGGACATCACTTCAAGGGCATCGTTGGGGTGGTCCGGGGTGGAGATGTAGAACTGCGTATCATCAGCATACTGATGATACTGCACCCCGAAACCACAGATGATCTTGCCCAGCGGCTTTACATAAATGTTGAACAGGAGGGGCGAGAGGACCGACCCTTGTGGTACCCTACAAATCAGGCGCCTCGGAGTCGACCTCTGCCCCCCTGCCAACACAGACTGCCACCGGTCGGAGAGAAAGGAGGAGAACCACCACAGCACGGTGCCTCCCACCCCCAACTCTTCCAACCGGTGCAGCATGATACCATGGTCGATGGTATCAAAAACCGTTGAGAGATCTAATAGGACCAGGACAGAGGAGCAACCTCTGTCCGAGCCCTCCAGAGATCATCTACCAATGCGACCAATGCCATTTCCGTGCTGTACCCAGGCCTGAAACCCGACTGGAATGGATCCAGATATACTGTTTCATCCAGGTACTGGGGGAGATGCCGTGCAACCACACTCTCGACAACCTTCACCACAAAGCGAAGGTTGGAGACCAGATGATAATTAGACAACATTGCTGGGTCCAGGGAAGGCTTCTTGAGGAGAGGCCTCACCACCGCCTCTTTCAAGGTGGCGGGAAAGACACCCTCACTCAACGAAGCATTTATAATCTCCTGGAGCCTGCCTCGTGTCACCTCCCGGGAAGCCAGCACTAACCAGGAGGGGCACAGGTCCAACAAACATGTGGTTGCATTCAGTCTTCCCAGAATCTTGTCCACATCATTGGGAGCCACAGGATCAAACTCATCCCAGATAACATTCACAGGACCTGCCCCAGCCACCTCCCCTGAGACCACCCAGTCGGAGTCCAGATTTTCCCGAATCTGAGTGATTTTGTCATGCAGATACTGTACAAAATCCTTGGGTCTACCCTCCAAGGGGTCCTCCCGCGCTCCCCGGTGGAGCAGGGAGTGGGTCACCCTAAACAGGGCGGCCGGGCGGTTATCTGATGATGCAATAAGAGCAGCAAAATAGTTACATTTTGCTGCTTTTATTGCCACTAGGTAATTCTTAATGTGAGATCTTACCAGTGTCTGGTCAGATTCAGAAAGACTGGCCCTCCAACTACTCTCTAGGCATCTCGGTAAACCAGGGAGCCAGGTGAGATCGACACCGGGTCAGAGGCCACAAAGGCACGACCTGATCCAGAGCTCCAGCGGCCGCCCTATCCCAGGCGGCCACTAGGTCTCCAGTCGAGGCATGAGCCAGAGCCTCAGGGAATGGCCCAAGGTCCATCTGGAACCTCTCGGGTTCCATCAGGCGCCTGGGGCAGAACCATCTTACCGGCTCCGGCTCCCTGCGGCGAGGTGCAGCAGTTTGAAGGTCAAGATGGAGGAGAGAGTGATCCGACCATGACAAGGGCTCGGTGACTATATCCCCTATTTCAAGGTCACTCAACCACTGTCCAGAGACGAAAACTAGGTCCAGCGTGTTTCCCCCCCTGTGGTCAGGTCCATAGCTGTCATGGAAGCCATGAACTCCCGAGCCACTTCAGACGCCTCACCTGCAGACGGCAGGCTGAAATCCCCCATGACCATAAGTCTAGGGGTATCAACTGCCACCGCGGCGATGACATTGAGTAGCTCGGGCAGGGCTGCTGCCCGTGGCAGGGAGCCAGGTACATGATCAGCAGACCCATCTGTACCCCATGGCCCCACTTCACAAGGAGGGACTCACAACCGTCCGTCTGAGGAACAGTGGCCTCTCTCGGTCTAAGACCTTCTTTGATAATAACTGCTATTCCCCCGCCCCTCCCCTGTGGCCTCGGCTGATGAAATGCGCAGAAACCAGGTGGGCACATTTCAATGACGGGAAACCCCCCCCCCTTGGCCCAACCAGGTCTCTGTAATACCTGCCAGTCTGCTCCCCCCTCCTGAACAAGATCACAAATGAGGGGGGCTTTATTTACCACAGACCTCGCATTGCACAACATCAGCTGAAGGCCCGGGCCCTGAGGGTCTGTGCTACCTGGAAAACGAGTGGAGCCTTGGGGGCCGGAGTGCGCCACTGCTCGTAAACAGCAAGCGCGTGCTCCCCTAACATGATGTGGCCCCCTGCTCCCGCCATATCTGCCCCTCCCACTCACGATGTTGATGTTAAAAACACTATCTGGATAAGTTCCAGCCCTCCCCTTGACCACAGACCCCCCCACCCCCTATGCCGCACTTTACAGCTAGACCCGACCTTCCCTTTAGTGGGTCATCCCCCATACCCACAGTCTGAATTAAAATCTGACCTTCCCCCTTCCTGGCACCCCTTAAAAGTTTACCTAAAAATTTAAGTAAGAAAGCCCTCAACCCCCTTCTTGCACTATGCCACCTCTCAGGGTTCCAAAACCTGTCATCAAGGTAGGCCCTCGATAGAGTGGAGGGCCAAATCTGCGAGAGGGGGGAGTCTCGCAGAGCACATAGCTCCGCCACTGAGTACATCAGTAAGACCAGGATGGGAAAGCAGCTTGGTAGGGTCCACCAAAGTCCTAGGACAGGAAAGTCTCAATATGGTAACAGCCCGGGCTCCACTGTCCTCTCACAGCAGTGGCAGAAGTCAGTTAATACAGTCACTCAGAGGGAAAATTTCCTGGCCACCCTCTCACAGCTGCTGTTGCGGCTCCGACCCCCGATCCCATTGCATCGGAGGAAGAAGGCTCCGAACAGGAGGGAGAGGAGCCAGCCAGGCCTCCCTCCCCCAGCCCCTCCTCCCTGGTAATTCATCAGCTGCCGGCCGAAGGAGAGGAGATGAGTCAGGAGCCAGGTGTCTCCGATCAGTCGGAGGATAATGAGGAAGGCCAGAGGTGGCTGGACCCACGTCAGCGCCGGCGTGATAAGAAAGCCCAACAAATGAGGAAGCGTGCCAGGGATTAGCTGAGTCACAGGACCACACCCCACAGGTTTTATAAAGGAGTGGGGTAGCAGTTGGAATTCTGTGATGGACAAAGTTTTACCCTGGCTAGTCCTTGGAGCTAAGCATCAGCCGGCTGGAAAGATTGGACTTTTGAATTGTATTTCCCTCAACTGGTGTGTACGTGTTTTGTTATCTGGTGTAGGAATTCCCCCCCCCCTTTGTTTAGTAAAGAACTTGGCAGCCAGTTTACATAGGGCTGCCAAGCCGTGATAACGAACTCTCCGTGTGTGTGCTAGTCCTTTAACCCTTGTCTGTCTGTGTGGGTTTGTGTGTGTGGAGGACGGGGACAGAACAGCGGCCAACCAAATGTCCAAAGGCAGGAAATTTGATGGTTTAATCTCCTCTGGTGATAGATGGTTCATAACAGTCAACTCCCTCAGGGTCCATACAATATTGTCCAAGTCCAAGTCCTCATCCGCCAGGAGGTTTCGATGGAAATGAATGCAATTTAATTTAATTTAAAGCGGGGTACAAGAGAAAGGCAGCACAGCAATCTCACTTACAATATGAAGTGGGTTGCAGATGAAATAAAGCATAACAGTCCAACAAGAGGGTAGATGTACACACGGGGGGGGAGGGGGGAAAGGCTGATCCTCAGGCTGATTACAGGGCCAGGAAGAGGGGGAGAGGAGAGGCCACCCATGGAGGCCCAATAGCACAGCCATCCACCGGACTCTCCAACCCCAGGTCTTTCCATCCATCTCCTCTCTTCGTATCAGCCATGCCTCCATTGGCAGCCTCCATTTCACCTCTCCGCCAGCCTCTCCCAAATTGTAGCCGTCTTCCTCACCCCCTCTCAGTCGCTGCGCAGCGGCGAGTTGGAGAGGGACTCTCCCAAGTGGGGTGGGGGCACCAATGGTCCTGGTAGCCCCGGGAGATCCCAAAACGCCGCAGCCCAGCAAGTGGGGAAAAGAAGCCGGCATCGCTGCAAGCCAGCTTCCCTAATCCTCCTCCTCCCGCGGCGTCTCGCGGCATCCCGCTGCCTCCCGCTGCCTCCCGCTGACGCTGCATTCGATCTTCTTTCGCTCACTTCTCCCCAACTCAGGCATTCCGGAGGGCAAGAAAGCCCTCAGCAAGTTGGGGAGGGACTCTCCTAAGCGGGGGTGGGAGCACCAATGGTCGTGGCAGCCCCAGGGGACCCCCAGAACACCAAAACGCTGCCCATCCTGACAGCAACTCAGGCCGGTACCACCATGTTAGGGCATGCGCAAAAGAATTGTGCCAGGTTCCAATGTAATTTCTAATAAATTTCATTCTCAAACACAAAGTGTTTGATGAAGTCTCTCATTTATTGAAAATTAACGATCTGTCCTGAACTCATTTGTAGCCGAAACTGACTCTCTCATCCCAAACCCCTCCCTTTCTGTTCCTCAAATCCCAGTGCTCTCATTGGCCATCTTCCAGGTCAGTCTTTCATCCCGGCTACTTCCAGTCACAGGAATTCCCCCCTCCCCCCATCACCTAGGTGACGTTATCTGCCAGGAGAGAAGAAACTAGGTGAAAAGCCAAGCTGCTAAATTTCAAACTGCAGCTTCTCGGTTTTTTTTCTCTTTCATGTCAGCGCTGGAGTAAGAATAATTTAGAGCACTGACATCAAGCATCTAATGCGTCCTGAGTCTATCAGAGCTTGAAAAGCCCCCTAGGTTCCTGTTTTTGGGGCTGTGAGGTGTATTGGGAAAATGAAAGGGTGAACTGGTCCCTTCACCATTGGGTCTTTTTCGCCCTCGTCCTCACTATCATAGGATTCTGGCAACTGGTCATCATTGCCTGAGGTCCCCCCCCTCCTTTGGCTGGGTGGGGTGGGACCTCTTCAGCCTGGAGGGCCTTCTGGGATGTGTTAGTGGCCCGTTTGGGTCCTCGTTCCAGTTGTGCCCTGGGTGGTGTCTCTGGCCTAGGCCTCAGGGCTGGGGTCGTGCATGCAGATACCATTTTTTTAAAAAATTTGATTTATATGCCGCCCTTCTCCAGAGACTCAGGGCGGCTTACAAGGCGTTAAGCAATAGCCTTCATACTTTTGTATATTTATACAAAGTCAGCTTATTGCCCCCACAAACTGGGTCCTCAATTTACCATGTGGCCCATCCCCCCACATTTGCAGCAGACTTCAAGGGAGAGCTGGTTTTGGGGTCTGCCATGGTGCTGTGGTTCCCCATTGGCTGAGCGGTTTCATGTCGGGTTGCCCCCTCTCTTTCGTATCTGGTTGTTTCCTCATGTTGTTGGTGCGCAATCCACTGTCGACTTTTATTGCTACTCAGAACCATTCAGTGATCTGGTTCGGGATGTCCCAGTAAGCGGTTACCTGGGCAATTTGCTTGTCCAGGCTTGTTCTGAAAAAGTGCACTAGCAACCACTCTGGTAAAGGGGGTAGCCTCCCAATGACTCTCCTAAATTCGCGGATGTGCTCTTTAATGGGGTGGCCCCTCTGCTTTAGATAGCTGAGCTCATCTTTTGCATACGGGTCTTCATCCGCCTCCTCGAAACTGGCCTCTAGCAGTCATAGGAAGTCATCTGTGTCTTGCAGTTGGGGGGCTCTCCTCTTGTGTAGGGCTGCTAGCCATTCCCTTGCTTCCCCCTCTAGCCCCTCTGCGATGGTATTCACCATGGCTCTGGGGGATGGGTAGAGGTGTCCATAATATTCTAGGTGGATCTCAGCTGAGTCAAGGAATAGAGCTAGCTGGTCTGAGTCCCCATCAAACTTTCCACTGAATTGGGGCGGTTCATTCAGCACTGCTCCTCTCTTCCCCTGTTGGCCGCTGTATGCTTGCATTTGATGTGGCTGGCCCTCTTCCCCAGCTCTAGTTTGGAGGGAGAGAGGGGTTTGTCTGCCCTGGGCAGCCTGCTTGCTGCATGGAAAAGACACTGGTTGCAGCCTCCTTCTGATGGATGGAGAAGGGAGGCTCTGTTCCTGTCTGCTTCTCCTCACTTCAAAGGGATCCACTGCTCCTCCCCTCTCCTTTGGCCTGCATGATGTCCCCCTATCAGGAAGGATGGCCCAGTCAAATTCCTCCCTCGGCTGCTGTCTGGAACTCCCCAGGGAGCCTGGCTTGTTTCTAGTCCAGCCTCCACTCCACTTTTCCTAGCTCGCTCAGGGGCTTCCCCTTTTTCCAGGCATTGGGGTGGGGGAACTCAACCTCAGCTGCTTTAGGGATTAACTCCCACCAATACTCATCTCTTCTTGCTTCCACCACTGGAGCAGGCATCTCAGCTTTGATGTCTGAGGGAGGCTGCACTCTGGCTGCAATCAGGCTCTCTTCAGATAGCCCATCTTTGGCCATGGTTGCCTGATTTTCCCTCCAGGCACCCCAGATATCGGGGAGTGATTGGAAAGTCCAGGATTCAGGAAACCTGGTGATCTTGATAGATTTTAAAAGTAGTTCTAACTGTCTGTGAAGTTTCCGAAAGATGCCCAAATTAATTCATGAGCCATGAGCCAAACTTCAAAAGAAATACAGTCATTTATTAGGAGCACCATTTCGGTAATATTCAGATGCAGTTAGAACTAATCCCATGTAGTTTTATGTTTCCCTATGACCCTGTCTCTCCCACTCCTCCCTGGCCATGTCATAAATCCCATTCTCCAATTAGCCACTTTGGCTGGCTGTGAAACCCAACAGTCTCCTATTGATTGTGGTAAGAAAGCATCTGTGAAATGTAGCTTCAGTTAGAGAAATCAATCAGATCCATCAGTTCTCCCTCCCTCCTGCTCATGGCAACTTGAAAGCTTTGCAAGTTGACAGTGGGCTTCCTTCCTTCCCCAGGTCCACATGGCTCTCTTCCCTAGTAGTCTGTCCAATGGCTCAGAAATGGTGGCTTTCTGTTTTAAGAAAATACTATAAAAATTTAGCAACCCAAGAAACTCCTGGTTCTTTTGTTCTTTGGGGTTGGGACTTCTTTAATTGCTGTGATTTTACTATCTGTGGGGTGGATCAATTAAGTATCCACGGAATTTGACTTTCTTCGCTCCAATTTGGCATTTTTCCTTTTTCCTTTCATTGAAAGGAAGTTCCTTCCTTTGACGTCTGCCCAGCGTCTCTTCCAATCAGTTGATCAATTTTTCTTTGTTCTCCCCTGACACGAAGACATCGTCAAAATAGGGGACTACTCCTGGGATGCCTTGTAGAGGTGCTCCATCATGCTCTGGAATAGTCTTGAGGCAATGCTTACACCAAATTGCAATTGGCTGCATTTGAATGCCCCGCGGTGTGTCACAATGGTTTGGGCTTCTGCAGTTGTGCCATCGACTGGCAATTGTTGATACACTTGGGCTAAATCTAATTTGGCAAATATTTTCCTGTTTCCCAGCGAATGTAACAGGTGTTGCACTACTGGCACAGGGTACGCACTCTGCTGTAATGCTTTATTTAATGTGCATTTATAGTCTGCACAGATGCGCACCGACCCATCTGATTTAATCGGGGTGACTATTGGGGTTTCCCACATGGTGTGGTCGATTGGCTCCTAAATCCCCTGGGCAATTAGCTTATCTAATTGCTCATCTACCTTGGGCCAAAGAGCAAACGGAACCCAGGGTTTTAGCCTGATTGGGGTAACACTAGGGTCAAGGTCAGGGATGGCTAACCTTTTTGCCATCGCGTGGCAGGAGGGGGGGACGGGGAGGGTTGTGCGCACACGTGCCCACACGCATGTGCGCGCAACCCCCTTCCCCCCCCTCCTGGCACATGATGGCCTGGTAGGCCTGTTTTTCTTTCTTACCTGGCTCCAGATCCTGTCTATTTATCTGGGAAGGGTGAAAACAGCCTTTCCCACTCCCTTGGAGGCCCTATGGAGGCTGAAAGTGGGACAGGAAGTGACATTTTTTGCTGTCCCCAGCCTCCAGAACCTCTCTAGGAGTCTCTAGGAGCCTCTCTAGGAGTCTTTGGAGGCTGGGGACAGCAAAAAACGTCACTTCCTGTCCCACCGGAAGTCAGGAAATGGGCCCTTTCAGTCCCCGTAGGGCCTCCAAGGGAGTGTGAAAGGCTGTTTTTGCTTTTCCCAGATAAATAGACAGGATCTGGAGCCAGGTATAAAAGAAAAACGGGCCTTCCCCACCCACCCCAGTCCCTCCAGAGGCAGGAAACAGCCTGTTTCCCTACTTCTGGTGGGCCCAGAAGGCCCAAAAATCAGCTGGCCGGTGGGCGCATGCACCCCAGAGCTGAACTGGTGTGCCCACTAATATGGCTCCGCGTGCCATCTGTGGCACGCATGCCATAGGTTCGCCATCACAGGTCTAGGTTAAAAAATATAGGTTTTCTTTTATATTTGCCTAGGCTCCTGTCGAAGACATCCCCAAACTTTGCCAGCAGTTGATCTAGTTCACTCCCACTGATTTTGTTGATGCCGGTGACACCTAATCCTAGGGGTTTGGACCACTCCAGGCCCAGTAGAGTTTGTCTGTCATTGTTGATGACAGTTAGTGACAGCTGTCCACTGAAGTCATTGAATCTGACTGGCACTGATGCTCTTCCTAGCACGGGGATGTTATTTCTCTGGAAATCATTTAAAGTGATGTTTTGCAGTTTGAGTTGTTTTTTCTTCATAGTAGGGATCTTCAGTGTCTGTCATGACACAATGGTGAAGAAGGACCCCATGTCTAATTCCATGCTGCAAGGGGTCTTCTCTATAGGGATGGTGATGTGGTATTTATCAGCGTCACATATGTCTGAGTCAGTGGTGGGTTTCAAATTTTTTTACTACCGGTTCTGTGGGTGTGGCTTGGTGGGTGTGGCCTGGTTTGGTGGGCATGGCAGGGAAAGGATACTGTAAAATTTCCATTCCCACTCCACTCCAGGGGAAGGTTACTGCAAAACCCCCATTTTCTCCCAATTAGCTGGGAATTGTGAGGCAGAGAATAGATTGGGGCGGGGTCAGTCAGAATTTTTACTACCAGTTCTCCGAACTCCTCAAAATTTCTGCTACCAGTTCTCCAGAACTGGTCAGAACCTGCTGGAACCCACCTCTGGTCTGAGTGTCCAGTTGTTTGATATATTCCTCTTGCTTCTGGTTATGGTTCTTCCCTGCACCTGTTTCTTTGGGGCCCCGGTCTTGCTTGTCCTTGCCTCCCTGGACCAGCCTGGGGTCTGGGTTGGTATGGTATAGGCTGGGTGGACCTGCAGGCCTCAGCTATGTGATGCTTTCGCTGGCACTGGCGGCATATGGCATCTTTAAACCAGCAAGTTGATCTAGCATGGAAACCCAGGCACCCTGGGCAACAGGATTGTTTAAAATCATTGTCTCTTTGGCTTACCCATCTTTCTAGGTATATTTGGTTCACTGCCTCTTCCTCCTCCCAGTCTTCATCATTCTTGGGGACCTCAGTGGCCCAATCGGGCTCCCATTGGGTGTGATGTACTCCACTGGTCTTTTGGATGTTGACAGCAGAATTATCAGACACTTCTGAGGCTCTGGCTTCCTCGACCATATATTTGAAGATGGCTCCCCTCCGAATCAGCAGCTTCTTCTGTAGGGTCAGTTCCCTCATCCCCAAAATGAATCAATCTTTCATCATCTCCTCTGGATTGACGAATTTGCACTTGGTTGCAATTTCTCGCAATTTGGCCACAAAATCGCTGATGGTCTCACCCTCTCTTTGCTGCTGGTGGTAAAATTCATTTTGGCTCACCATCGGCATTGCTGTTGGGGCATAATGGTCCCTTAGGATATTCTGCAGTGTGGACCAGGTCATCGATTCTATGCCTGCCTATGATGTGAGGGTCTGAGCCATCTTGTAAATTTTTGGGACAAATAGTTGAGGAAGACGGCTGTTTTTCTGTTGTCTGGGAGGTCTTGGTAGTTGTTGGCTTCCGAATGTATCATCCCATATAGGTGTGCCATTCCTCCATCTGTGGGTCGTAGATAGCTGGTGTGGCAGAGGTTTTTTTGTTTGCCGGACAAGATTGTTCCTTTTGAGAAGATGGCCGCGGATGCCACGAGGTGAAGGTCAACGCCCTTTTGTCTTCTTTCTTGTCCTCTTCAGAATCCCACCTTCATCGCCAGTGTTAGATAGGGGGCGCAAATAAAAAGGACACAGTAGTCCATTTCAGCACTTCATTTCCAGCCGCAATCAGGAGCAAGAGAGGGGCAGGCTGCCAGAGCTCTCTTTTTAAAGAGCTCTGGCAGTCTCACCAGCCACTGAGAGCAGTTTATTGTTCCCGCTGCTAGATTAGCCAATCAGCGGCGGGCATGCAAATGGGTGCTCCGTACCTTCGTACGTAACAGTTTGGTTTCTAAAAAAAGGTATTTTTGCTGCTCATTTCCACCAACATCACTTGGGAGACCTTTAAAAAACTGAAAATGGTGGGCTTCTTCCACCACATATAGTCTATAACCCTACAAAATGGAGGGCCTGGAATTATAACCTTATACCCTAAGGTTACAGATTTGAGGAGATCCTCATCAAGGACATCCAAATGGAACAAAATCCCAGGATATTAGCAAAATCTTCTCAACAGTAAGAAGGGTTCAGCCAATAATCGAGGGAGAGAATGGGCAATTTTTTCTGAATTTGTCTGAGTTCAAATGGAAAAGTTGTTTTTGCAGTTATTTTAATTAAGATTGCTACACTAAATAGAAGCATGGTTTTGTTCCAAATCCATGCGTTTTTAATTTATGGATATTTAGTGTCTTCTGATGCTTTATCTTGGTCAAGAGAAGCAATGACCTACATACATTCTCAGTCAGCTTCTCAGGTATTCTTCCATGGTTTAATTCTTCTTCCTTCAGAATTATGGATTGTCCACTTGTTAAGAAACACAACCAGCCCAGCATTAGAGGGTACATTATCTCTTGATCTCCCTCTCTCTCTCTCCTTCTGAGGGAGCTTTCTTGGCTGCCTGACCTACCTCTGTGTGCCAAAAAGGAACATTTAATTAAAACAATGGCCTGATCCAAATGGCCAGCATGGCATCTCTACCCTCCCTGAAAGTGAATAAGCTATTCATCACTGAGAAGACTGGGGGATGAGACAGAAATAGCTCCTAATTTTCACATCTGTCTGACTTCCCTTCATTCTGGAGACAAGCTATTGACATGTGGTGATATGCAGCTGCCCAGCCATTTCAAAATGCCTCCATTTTCATTAACCAGTGAGAATGGCAGGTGCTGGTTCTCTTTCGGAACCTTCCTAGTTAGAATCAGTGAAAATCCAACAGACAAGCCTGTCAGTGAAAATGACCAGCAAGTAGCTGGCTGGCTGGCAGCACAAAGCCAAAACATTTATCCACCTAATTTCATTTCTCAAAGCCTCTTAGCTTTAAATGGAGATTTACAGTTGAGTGATAGGATTAGACAAACTTTTTTTTCTGAATATAAGCAATATGCTGAAGAGAGTCCAGAGTGCAGAAAAGCAGCCTTCCGACTCTACCCGAGAGATAAAAGCATAGAGCAGAAGGGAATTAGCCACTCTAGCTAAGATTACTCACCCAGGATAATCTGACAGATTAGAATGGTGCCTACAAATATAGTTAATAAAGCAGGCTAGATTTATAATCATCCAAGTGTGCTTATTTATGCTTAAATATACTTCATCTTAGGGTGCAGGATCTCTCAATAGCTTCTGACAGGGTGCAATGCTGTAAATCAAAGACAGACAGGTTTTTGGTAGCCAGGGGGCAGCCTAATGTTCTGCTTAGCATGTGAAATGATGCTCCCCATCATATGACTGAGAGTGGAAAGTTTTTTTCCTTGTTCTCACTAATGTGTTTTAATTGTGCTTTGCCTATTTTAAGATTGGCATTATTATTTTTAGTGTGTTATTTTCTCCATATGAAAATGATAGGAAACCACAATACTGATCTGGGGTACCATATTTTTCAGACTATAAGACACACTTTTTTGTCTCCCAAAAGAGGGGTGAAATTGTCTGTGCATCTTATAGACCAAATATTGCCAAAATCCCACCCACCCACCAGCCATTTTTTTGCCTCCACAAGCCCCATTTTCAGGCCTTTTTTTGGCCTATTTTTGGGGCTTTTTTCAGTAAATTTTGAGGCTTTTTCTGGCCCATTTTCAAGGCTTTTTTGACCCATTTTCAATGCTTTTTTTTTGCCAGTTTTTTTGGAAAAAAACAGCCTGAAAAAAGCCAAAACAATGGGCTGAAAAAAGCAATGGGATTTTTTCCAGGTCATTTGCATTCTTTTAGACAGACATTGAGGCCACTTGCATGTTTGTCTGTGTCCTTGGGGTCACCTGAATAATGCAAATGGGTGTGGAGCCTTCTTGGAACTGCTGAAAAGGCTGTGTCATGGGGCTGTGCTTTCTGCAGGATGTTTTTATGCCCTGTGTCCCTTCATTGTTGAACACAGGTGCAAGCTGTGGGGATGACTCTGTACTGTCTGCATCTCAAACTGAAGCGCAAGTGGTCTTTCAATCTGCAATTTTTTCTGGAAATTCATTCATACTCCCGCACCATTTGAAGGGTGTTCACCCGAGATACATTCAGGTTAAATAACAGAATGTATTTGCCAAATATGCAACATTTGGCTAGCATTAAACTTGATTGAGTTAGTTTGATTTTTCAAAGTAACTTAATTGGCTTTGGGGAAGAATGGCAGACTGAACACAAGCTCAGTGAAAAGCTTTGAGTAATCTCCCCACAACTGGGCAGAACTGGGGTTGGCATTGGGATTAATGTTAGGGTTGGGGTTAACATTAGCATTTGCATTAGGTCTCCATGAATTCAGACAGCAAACTGGATATCACCAATGGATTTGTAGCATGTCATTATGCACGGTGCTGGCTTTTCAACCCCATTTTATCTACATTTCCTGGGAAAATCCATGGGAAAATCTATTGGAGAGGGGGTTGCAAATCCACTTAGGGTTAGGTCTCCATGAATCCAGAGAGCAAAATGGACATCACCATTTTTGGAGCGCAATTTGGAGTGCATGGGTATGTTTAGGACGGTGCTGACTTTTTGAGCCTGCCTTATTTCTTGGTAAAATACATGGGAAAATTCTTTTGGGGGACAAATCTACTCCATGAGACCTAATTGATGGAGACTTAACTGTAACCTAAGGGGATTTGCTCTTCAATGGGATTTTTTCCAGGTCTGTTAAAGATAACTGAATGTATTAAAGGTAACTGAATGTATTTGCCAGATATGCAAAGTTTGGTTAGCATTAAATTTAATTGGGTTAGTTTGGTTTCTTATCATATGAAAGTCACTTCAGAAAGTGACTTAATTGGCTTCTGGAGTAGAATGGCAGACTGAAAACAAGCTCAGTGAAAAGTTTTGAGTAATCTCTCCACAATTGAACAGAACTATTGAGAAATATATTAAAATCAGTCAAGTCAAATTACCAAGTTTTCTTTAATTTGTTTAAAGTTTCCAAAGCTATAAAAAATTAAACTAGGAAAGGTGACTGGACCAGATGGGATATCGGGTTCTTATTATAAATGTTTTGCAGATTAACTTTTACCGCCTTTACAAAACATGATGAACTCAGAGGTGAGATTCTTCCGGTTCGCACCTATTCGCTAGAACCAGTAGTTAATTTTTTAAGTAGTTCAGAGAACCGGTTGTTAGAAGAAATCTCCTTTTGTTTTTTTCCACTTTACAAGGTTATGTTCTGACCTAGGCTTCCTTAGAAAGTAAATAGCACAAACTTAGTCCCAGCAAATCTCTTTAATTCATGCAGCTGTAAATTACTTTCATTTATAGTCCACAAGGCTTGATAAACAGTCTTTCAGAAGAAGGTTATCAACACCCATCTATCTCATGTAGAACGCTGCCAAAAAGCTAATTTCCAGACGCAGGGCAAGGCCAAACTTGACACAGAGTCACAAACAGCATTTTCACATCTTCAATCAGCCAGATGAACTAATTGCTTCTTGCAAAAGCTCACATCCCATTCACTTCTCTTTTATGTCTTATGGGAGGGGCCAATAATCTCCAAGTTTTACACCCAAGTCAACCCTGTTTTCTTAATTGTTCCTGTCTCCTGGCAGCTCTGTGCATGCACACCCTGGGAACAGGTTCACACTGTTCTTCTGCCTCACTGATGTCAGAGTCCGGAGACTCCAGAAGCAGCAAATTACTACCAGATGGCCTTGGCCCATTCTCTGTGTCAGATCCCTAAAAGTGATACTGCCAATCAATTGGGAGAAGGGGGAGACTTGGTTTCAATTTACTAGCATTGCCTGTGTCAACAGATATTTTACAACCTATATCCTGGCACCAAAGAGCCCTGAGATCCTCTTAACATGGAGGAATGTTTATGATAGCCATCTGGGTTGTTTCACTTTAAAGGATAATGGTGTGAATACATGTTTGTTTGGGTTCTCAGGGAAACTAGTAAAGAAAACATCTTCACACTTGTGAATTGGCTAAAATCTGCATTCAGACTTAAAGGGAGGGGTCTCTACTGTTTTAATCCTATTTCGCTTGCCTAAGGGTATTCAGATCTTGCTTTAACTTGGTTGCTATCACTTCTGCTTAATAAAAGATCCTTTTGAACTATCACATTTCAAGAGTCTTTACTTTCTTAAGTTGGAAGGAGAGGCAATCCTTACAGAAAACAAGGTCTGCAAAACGGTCAACCCAGAGAAGTAATCTTTGCTCTATTGAGGGGACCTTCCAAACCATATCTGAACGAAGCAGAGAACTGGGAGAAGCTGAATGCTGGGAGGAGACATCAACTGCTACCCAGTTGGATGCCTGTTTCGTACATCCCATCGGAGAGGATGAGGTAACTCTGGAGAATCCTGAAAAGCCCCGCTGGTTAATTGGCATCGGGAAGAAAGATAGCTGGGGTGAGAGAACCAGAGGAGTCACCCTCAGTCATGGCAACTGAAAACTGGGGTGGAAACTGGAACTAGAAGCCCTTGCTGACCAGGGGGGACTAACTGAAACACCACTGAGGGAGGATTATCTGAAGAGGCATATAACCCAATTGGTGATGGAAACTTTGGAAAATCTCAATATCCGAGGGGAGCCAGGACAACAACCAAAGAGCGCTGAAAGGGCAGCAGTCGCGGATGATGCCACGGGAGGCACTCCCCTTCTGGAGCCTGCCTATCGAGCAGAGGGCACAGCAGCAGCAGGAGAAGACCCAGAAAACCCTCCCCCCAAGGCAGCACACACACCAGGGGGCATTCTCAACCAGCCCCGAGCCCCACAACTGGAAAGAGAAACTCCCTCCCTTGGGGTGAAGTTTGATGGGAATCTGCAGCAATTAGGATTCTTTGTGGCACACATGCTCACCTACATGCAAGAGTACCGGCGTGATTTCCAAACCCAAGGATCCCGAGTGCGAGTTGTGACCCTAGCCCTAGAGGGTGCCGCTGCCAGATGGATGGTGACCCTGTATAACACCAACATACCAGAACTGTGGAATTTCAACTGTTTCATGATGGTCCTACAATGACAGTTTGAGGACCCACTAGTAAATTAAGGTCACCACCTTAATGCAGTCACGTGCTTTGTGATCTGCTAGTGGGTCCTCAAACTGTCATCGCAGGGCCATCATGAAATGGTTGAAATTCCACAGTTCTGGTGTGTCTGCATTATGCAGGGTCACCATCCATCTGGCACCATCCATCTGGCAACTCAGTTCCCTTCGTCGGCAGGGGTGACGGCCAGTAGCAGAGTATACTGAAGAATTCCGGGACCTCACGTGTCATGTGAACTGGCCGGAAGATATTTTGGTGAGTTGTTTCAAGGCTGAGTGATGATCTATACAATGCCTGCATGGCCTGAGATGCATCAAATTACCTACATGAGTGGTACGTCACCACCGAAGAAGCTGAGTTTGATTTGGCCAGAAACCAGTACCTAGTGGGGTGAGCATGGAAGAAATCCCTACCCCAATGGAAACAAGAGTCCCTCAAACCACAAACCGCATTCTCTCTGAAATCTTCAGCCTGTTTCAAGTGTGGAAAAGAGGAGCACTGAGCTGCAGAGTGTCATTCGCAAACACCCGCCTGGAACTACCCACCAGGGGGAAACCCTGCAAAACCTGGCTGGCATGGGAAGGAGCAGGGAGATCATAGCATTTCCATCCCCCTCCCTTTGGGGAGGAAATCCTGGCATCTCAACAGGAGGAATCACACTCATTCAGAAGCGATCCAGAAGATGAACCACTGGTAAGCAAACCAATTAAACCGCTTACCCTCCCCTTAAGACTATTTATCCCAAACCAGGACAGGGAAATAAATATCTCCGCTCTAATGGACTCAGGGTGCACCCGTTGTTTGATCAGCCCAACCTTAGTAGGGAAGTTGGGGATTAACATAAGAAAGCTGAAAAACCCCATCGCTTTCTGCCAACTAGATGGGTCAATAGCAGGAGGGGAGCCAGTTTATTTTGCCACTGAGCCTCTACATATAGGCATCAGAAGCCATGAGGAAATGCTTACATTTATAGTGGCATCTGGCATGGAATGGCTGTTAGTTTTGGGCCTTGCATGGCTGAAAAAATGGAACCCCAAAATCAATTGGAAATAAGGCATCATAAAATTTCAAATGCACGTGACTTTTGCTGAGAATCCACATAAAGGAACTGAGGGGGCAGAGAACTGAGAAACAGCCATGCCTGGTCACGCCATGCCAACTGAGGGCATACCCATAGAATACAAGGATTTGGCTGAAGTTTTTAGCGAAAAAGCCTCAGACGAGCTCCCTCCTCACCGCGCCACCAACTGTGCGACAGAAATCTTACCCGGTACTAAACTCCCTAATCCAGGGATGAAATCTAAAATTTTTTCCTACCGGTTCTGTGGGCGTGGCTTGGTGGGGGGTGTCCTGTGACTGAGTGGGCATGGCCAATTCGATGTCACTCACAGCCACGCCCACTCAGTCACAAGACCCCCTTCCACCAAGCTACGCCCAAAGAACCCAGTAGGAAAACTTTTTAAATTTCTTTCTTCCGCGGTTCAGCCCATCCGCCCCATTTCCCGGACTCCTACTGCTCACCTTTTTCCCGCAGCTGGGCAAGCACCCAAAAGGTACCGGAGTCACTCACTCTCCTTCTTGAATGAGCCGCTCTGGTCCACGCGCCGGCTGCGCAAGCGCACACCATTTATTTAATTCAGCGGCAGGTTGGGTGTGTGCTTGCACAGCCGGTGTGTGGACCAGAGCGGCTCATTCAAGGAGGAGAGTGAGCGATTCCGGTACCTTTTGAGCGCTTGCCTTCCCTGACAGCCAGCTGTGGGAGAAAGGTGAGCAGTAGGAATTGGGGAATGGGGTGGGTGGGCAGGTGGGCAGAGCCTCCAGCTGCCATTGCTACCAGTTCTCCAAACCACTGGCCATCATCGCTACCTACTTGCCTGAGCCAGTCTGAACCGGGAGCATTTCACCCCTGCCCTAAACCCAAGATGTACAGCATGTCACTGAGAGAGTTGAAAGAGCTGAGAACATTTATTGAGAAAAACCTAGCAAGGGGTTTCATCGAGCAAGCCCAACCAAAAATTGCAGCTCCAGTATTATTTAGAGGAAAAAAAGATGGCTCATAACATCTCTGTGTTGATTTTCAAAATCTGAATATGATCAGTGTGGAGAACATGTATCCCCTCCCCCTTATGAAAGATATGCTAGCACACCTCGCTAAAGGGAATTTTTTTTCAAAGCTGCACTTAAGGGAGGCTTACTACCGTATCAGAATTAAGGAGGGGGATGAGTGGAAAACGGTATTTAACACCCCCCTCAGGTGCTACCAATTCAAGGTGCTCCCCTTTGGGTTACAAGGAGCCCCTGCAGTGTTTATGCAGTTAATAAATGAAATGCTACATCAGCATTTGTATAAGGGGGTCCCGGTCTACTTGAACGACATTTTAATCTATACCAAGACTAAAGCAGAACATGGAAAACTAGTCAGGGTGGTTTTAAACAAACTCTGCTCTGCCAATCTTTATGCTAAACTTTCTAAATGTGAATTCCACCAAGAGAAGATTGACTATTTGGGGTACCGCATTTCACACCAGGGCATAGAAATGGACCTTCTAAAAATGCAGGCTGTACTTGATTGGGAACCTCCACACACACGTAAACAGTTACAAAGCTTCCTGGGTTTTGCCAACTTTTACCTCCAGTTTATCCCCGTTTTCGCTCAGATTGCCCTCCCCATCACCAAGCTCTTAAAAACGAAGGGGGAGGGCAACCCTAAACTGAAGCAGCCATTGAACTGGACTATGGAATGCCAGGCAGCATTTGAAAAACAAATGCAGAACCAATTCTAAAACACCCGGACAAGGAGAAACCATTTGTCATACAAGCAGATACCAGCGATGTGGCAATAGGAGCAGTCCTGCTTCAGAAAAATGAGCAAGACCAACTACAACCATGAGCTTACACATCCAAAAAGTTGAATGAGACTGAGCAAAGGTGGGCCATTTGGGAGAAAGAGGCTTATGCAGTTCGTTGGGCACTGTTAACCTGGAGGCACTTCCTAGAAGGCAATAAGACCCCTTTTGAACTCTGGATGATCATAAAAATCTAGAAGCCCTAAAGACCCCAAGGAAACTCTCCCCAAAACAAGTACGATGGGCTTAGTACTTTAAACGATTTGATTTTACTCTAAAATACCTCCGGGGGGGGGGGGACTTTCTGGCAGATGCGCTATCCAAAAAACCTCAATACAATAGTGTTAAGTCAGTAATCAAACCCATAATACAAAACAATCAACTAGCCACTAAAGTAATCACCAGATCCCAGGCAAAACAAGAAACATTGACGGACAATGACACCACCCAAACTTTTAAACAAGCATTGGCCACTGATGAATGGTTTTTGAACCATAAATCCAGCTGTCTGATGAAAGAAGACTTGGCTTGGGTGGGAGGGAAGTTGTATGTTCCAGCCAGCCAAAGACTATGCTTAATGGTAAAGTGCCATGACTCCAAATTAGCTGGATATTTTGGGTTTGTGAAAACTTTACACCTAATTAAAAGATAATTTTGGTGGCCATCACTAAAAAAGGACATAGAAAGCAGGGGTGAAATGTAAAATTTGTTACTACCTCTTCGGCCAAGAGGTTGCAGAAAAAAATGCTTTGAAATGCCTCTGATGATCCCAGCTGAGCCGCGCGATCATCAGAGGCTTTTTTTTTTACTTTTAAAAGCATTTTTTTGTCGGAAGAAGTGGTAGAAAAAATGCTTTTAAAAGTTTTTAAAAAAGCCTCTGGTGATCATGCATCTCAGCTGGACATGGGGGGCGGCACAGGGATTTTTGCTACCTGGGAGATCCGGTCCAAACCAGGAGCATTTCACCCCTGATAGAAAGCTATGTATCTAGCTGCCCCATTTGTGCAGCAGCAAAAAGACATCAGGGGAAAACCTCAGGTCTATTGCAGAAGGTAGCTGAGCCTTCAGCGCCATGGAGAGAGATTGCTATAGATTTCATTGTAGAATTGCCAAACAGTGAGGGAAATACTGTTATTTGGGTCGTGACAGACCTGTTCTCAAAACAGGGACATTTTATACCTTGCCAAAAGATCCCAACTGCTAAACGTTTAGCCAAATTATTCCTAATACACATTTATCGACTTCATGGAGCTCCACAAAGGATCATCTCCGACAGAGGGGTTCAATTCACCTCCAAATTTTGGAGGGCATTTTTTGGACTTACTTGGTACTAGACAGGGGTTGAGCTCCTCACACCATGCATCTACTAATAGAAATTCTGAAATTCTGAACTCGGTGCTACAACAATATTTAAGATGTTTTATTAATTTTCAACAGGATAACTGGACCGAATTTTTGCCTTTTGCTGAAGTTGCATTCAATAATGCTGTACATTCAAGCACTGGTTTTACCCCTTTTAGAGTAGCAACAGGCCAGGATTTCAGTCCCATGCCTGAACTACCCACAGAAGAACCCACCATCCCCTTACTTAAGGAGTGGATGGATAATTTGCAAAACATGTGGCCAGTGTGCCTTAAAGGAAGCTAGAGAGGCTTTTAAAATTCAAGCTGACAAGAAAAGGATGGAACCCAAATCTTTTCATGTTGGAGACAGAGTATACTTATCTACAAAATTCCTGAAATAATTACAACCATCGAACAAAATAGGGCCAAAGTTCATTGGACCTTTCCCCATCACTAGTGTCATCAATCCAGTAGCAGTTGAACTACTCCTTCCAAAGACACTCAGGCAAGTCCACCCAGTATTCCATATCAGTTTACTCAAGCAAGAAATAATCTCATCCCTCAGACCACCTGCATCTACACCACCTATTCCCATCATGATTGAAGGTGAACAACACTTTGAAATCAAGGAAATCCTTGACTCTAGGATCCACAGGGGGAAAATCCAATACTTAATCACTTGGAAACATATACCATCAGCACACAACGAATGGGTCACTAAACACCATGTTGGGACTCCAACCTTATTGAGAAAATTTCACTCCCAATACCCTAACAAACCTTGTTAATATACTATCATGAAATTTTGTTTATATTTGGTTTTTTTACAGGTGGACCCTTTCATTTTCTAAGGAGGGTAGCATATCAGATCCCTAAAAGTGATACTGCCAATCAGTTGGGAGAAGGAGGAGACTTGAATTTGATTTACTAGCATTGCCTGTGTCAACAAATATTTTACAACCTATATCCTGGTGCCAAAGAGCCCTGAGATCCTCTTAATGTGGAGGAATGTTTATGATAGCCATATGGGTTGTTTCACTTTAAAGGATAATGGTGGGAATACATGTTTGTTTGGGTTCTCAGGGAAACTAGTAAAGAAAACATCTTCACACTTGTGTATTGGCTAAAATCTGCATTCTTACTTAAAGGGAGGGGTCTCTACTGCTTTAATCCTACTTGACTTGCCTAAAGGTATTCAGATCTTGCTTTAACTTGGTTGCTATCACTTCTGCTTAATAAAAGGATTCTTTTGAACTACCATATTTCAAGAGTCTTTACTTTCTTAAGTTGGAAGGAGAGGCAATCCTTACATTCTGCCTCCAACTCAGAGCCATCGTCCGAGCCTTTCCCAGACTCCAGGACTGGCCCACGTTCCTCCCCAACCTCCTCACTGTCCAAATCTGCTGCCAGCTCTGCTGGCCATTGGCGGGCTGCAACAGGTTAATCCTGTAAGAAAGGCAGGAAAGAAACATTCTGGTGTTGTTTCTAGCCTAATCTTTATTGCCCTGCTTACAGAAACTGCCTCTCTGTTAACCCTTATTACATTCCTGGCAGTATGCCTAGACTTACTGCCACCTGAGCTTCTCCAGAGGCTTTTTTTTTCTTTGCTGGTACTTTGCTGGGGCTTGACTTTCTTAAAGGGGAAGCGTTGTTTTAAGCTTTTTACCCTGCTGTTGGGAGGAAATACTCCTCTGTTGGAGTTCTTCCAGATGGGATGCAACGATCAGCATTTAAAGAAATAATTGACTTAACGAAGAAGAGCTGCCGGAAAGAAGCTTTTAATGACAAGGAATCAAGATGAGTGACATTTAGCAAGGTTTCTTGGCTAGCTAAAGTGAGTTTACATACACTTTCTGACTTTTGGTCTAAAACTAGTTTTTCATGAAGTTTAATTCTGTGCTTGGTTTAATGTTTAATCCTGTGTTTATTGATGGGATAATTTTCCCTATTCAGCTTTGTTTGAAAGGAAAAATGTTAATCTCTGTTCCTGAAAAGAAGCAGCTTCAGAAATCTGGCTAGTTCCTGTGTCTATTTGTTTTGGTAATTGGTTTAACAAACAACAGCTACTGTGTTTGCTCCTTTGCTTCATTCTAACATCAATTGCTTTCTTTGTAGTTCGGCTTACCTCAAGTGTTTACACTTGAATTTGCCTGGAGTGTGAGCTCTGGCAATGAGCTTGTGTTTTAGTTTTAAAAGGATTTCTGTTGTGATTTCATTATTTATATTGTGTTTGAATTTTTTCCTGCCCCTTGGTTTCTTTTTCTATCTGGGGAGGAGATCTTCCTTCACTGCTTTAGTGGTTCTTGGCACTGTCCTTTTGGGGTGTACTTCCAAGAGGGAGGATGCAAGCTTGTCACTGATTTTTTTACTGCCTTTCTTGGGGGCATGTGGTCTTTCCTTAAATCTGGATGATTTCCTTAGAATATTTTATGAGATGAGTGAGACCAGCTGGTATCTTTAAGTGGTGCAAATGGATCTAAGGATTGCTTCTCCTGGGTGTGCTCTTTCTGGAGAGCTTAAATGACCTCTCTGCTAAAAGATTTCACTTTATGAGCAAGAGTTGGCTGTTGATAGTTATCATTGCATTTTAACTATTTTAATTCCTCCAGGTGCTCTGACCTACCTGATTTGTAACTCCAGCTTGCAGGTATTTCTAATTTAATTATTGGTATTTAGGGCAGCTTTTTGCAAGTAAAGAAGCTTTTTGTATTTTTGTACAGGTAACCCTTGACTTACAACAGTTCATTTAGTGACCATTCAAAGTTACACTGGCACTGAAAAAAGTAACTTATGACCATTTTTCACACTTACGACTTTGTAGCATCCCCGTGGTCACGAGAGGCCAGGCGAGGTGATGCGCCTCTCAACATAAGTGACATCGAGTTGGTCACACCCACCCAGTCAAATGACCATCCAGCCACAACCAGTGAGCCACGCCCAAAGAACCGGTAGTAAAAAAATTTGAATCCCATCACTGGATGAACTCTATCCTAGAGGGAGAAAAGACACTAGAGAATTGGAAAGAGGCCAATATAGCATTAATACATAAAGAGGACAAGAGTTGACTTTAACAAGAAACTTTAGACTGATATCATTATTGAAGAATGACTACAAGTTGTTCACAACAATTATAGCTGATAGACTGAAAATTATTGTATAATATAGTGTATAATGAAGATCAGATTGGGTTTTTGCCTAAAAGACAATTCAAGGACAATATGTTAGAATATGTTGGACATTCTGGAATATTTGGAGCAACATAGTAAAAAGCAAGCCACATTAATTTTCTTTGATGCAAAGAAGGTCTTTGAGATTTTAAACTGGGCTTTCTCATTCAAGGTTTTGGAAGACATGAATTTTGGAGAGAACCTTATAAAATAGGTAAAATCAACTTACACTTCAGAGAAAGCACAAATCATTGTTAACAAAAATCGAACAAATGTTACAGAAAAAGGGACAGGACTGACTTCCGGCAGCAACCGCAGGGCGTTAGGAACGAAAGGGACAGGGCTCCGCTCCTGAGTTTCTAACTATCCCACATCTGGAGCCGAAATAGGCGCTATCGATCTCGGAGGGATCGGTAGTTTGAAGGGGAATGTCTCAGGACCCTGGAGGAGATCGCAACTCCTTCGAAGGTACAAGACAAACCCTTAATCCAGAGTGAGGAAAAACCAGCCTCTTGAGACTGGCCAGAGGTGCTGACAACTGCTCGAGTAAGGAAGCGAAGATCGAAAGAGAAAAGAAAGTCATCAACAGAAGACTTTAACTCAGAATTACCAAAAGAATAGTGGATACTTAAAAGTAAATGCTGGTGACAGAACATCAGAGAAGATCAGGACGAATGGCGACAGAAGAATTGAGCGGACCAGGGCCATTTTGAACAGATAAGTGACAGCGCAAAACTGACAGCCGTTAGTAGGAAGAGAGCTGGGTGAGATACTTTGTGCTTGCGAACCCGAATGTGGATTCAAAACTTTGTTACTTTTGAACTATATTGATGTGGATTAGATTGTGAGGCTTAAGTGGCAAATAAAGAGGGACTATGTAAGATAGAAGCAAGCGGAAAGAGAAAGGGGAGTGTGGTGTGTCGGAGATTGAAAGAAAGAAAGAAAGATTCTGGAGGGACTTTTATAAATTGACTGGATTGAACTATACTAGCTTTGATTGAGTGGACTGGACGTAATCAGAAAACAGACGGTGAAACCGAGTGTGGAAAAGATTATTTGAGTATTTACAGCATATTCGAGTGGTTCACAACAAAATAATAATATTGCATCACCCTTGGACATTCTGCTTCTAACCCCTGGATTATTTTACTTTTTATTTTTTATTTTCCTTTGTTGACTATTTAACCATTATAGACTGGACTATTTAATCATTGAACTATTTGCAGAAATCCCTGGAAACGGTAAGCCAGACGGAGGAACGGTGATCAATTGGAAGTATAAGACAACGTTATAAACTACAACAAATGAGTTAAAGGACTATCAATTTAAAGTCTAGATAGAAGATAACGGACAATATAGCCATTATTGGATTGTTTTAATTCGATTTAAAACTACACTACGTAATATTATTATATATATTATTGGAAGATAATAGATTAATAGATTAATTTTTTAAAAAAATTTCTTTCTCTCTCTTTTCATAGAATTAAAATAGTTATAATAGTTAGAAATTGAAGGATAAGAAATATCTATAGGGTATATGAATAGCTAGAGACTTGACTTTAGAATCTACAGGTTAAACTTTATATTTTAATTAATTGAAAATAAGGTAACTAATGAATCGATAAACATATATAATCCCTGTTGTTTCCCCCTTTTCTACCTTCCCCCCCGCTTCCTTCTCCTCTTCACAAATATTGTTTCTTTTACTGACTTTTATTAATAGCAATTGTATCAAAAATCTTTATATCCAGGCTAGTTATATAAAATTGGGAGATAGATAGTTGTATGCAATTGTGGTTAAAAATTACACGCATAATAAATATGGCAACCTCTAGTATATCTACCACTATCAAAACTACCAAAAAGACATCAACCCAAACATTATTAGTGGCCTCCCCGGTACAGCAAAAAATGGGGGAAACAATTGACAAAAAAAAGGCCAACACGATTATAGGTATGCAAAACATACAGGCTGCCCTTGCAATGATCCAAGAAGGAATGAAGAGGATGGAAGACAAGTTGACTTTTAACCACAATGAAACTAAAAGGAATCAGGAACAAATGAAACTGGATATAGCAGAAATTAAAAATGACATCCGAAACATGGACAAGAAAATTGTGAAAATCCAACAGAATATTACCAAAACTGAACAACGAATTTATAATGTGGAAGAAAAAACCGAAGCCACAGCTACCAGGTTAGAGAGAATGGAAAACCAACAAAAGATAAAGAGTCGAGACACCGATGATTCGCTCACATTTCTCGAAATGGAGAAGGCATCTTTTTTCTTAAGGTTCCAAAATATAGAAGAGCAAAGAGAAGATTTAGGTGAAATCATGATCGAAATATTAGCTAAGGCAACGCACAAAGATAAAGATGAAATAAGAAATGGAATAGATGAAATCTACAGGGCCTATACAAACTATGCAAGGAGGAACAAACTCCCTAAGGAAGTTCATATTAGATTTACAAAAAAATCAATGACAGATGAGATATACAAAAGAATGAGAGAGGAGGTGGTCATGTATAAGGGGAGAGAAGTCCTAACATTAAAGCAAGTACCGAAAAGGACCAGAGACAGGAGAAGAGATTATAATTTTCTAACTAGCAAATTGAACAGACTAAAAATAAAATTTAGATGGCTCATACCAGAAGGTGTACTTATTTCATGGGAAGGAAGAAAATTCAGAATTGATACCATAGATAAAGCTCAAGATTTTGTGGCCCAACATTTAGGAAGTGAAGGAGATCAGGAAAGCAGAGGTAGCAGAGAAGAATTTAGCACCAGCGATCAAGAAGTACAAATAATAAATAAGGAAGGCAAAGAAAAAAAGAAAGGAAGGCCAGAGAAGGAGGAAGCGACAGGGATCCCACAAAGAGTTACAAGGAACACAACAAAACTCAAAATAAATGACAAATAAACAACAAATAAACACCAGCAGAAATGGAAGAAGAATTGAAACTCATCTCTATGAATATAAACGGATTAAACTCATCCAGCAAAAGGCATCAAATATTCATAAGATTACAAAAAATGGGGGCAGACATAATCATATTACAAGAAGTACATATAAGAAGACAACAGAAAAAACTACTTGAAAACAAAAAATTAGGAGTAATATATACATCTCTAGGTGATTGTAAAAAAGGGGGAGTCGTAGCATATATTAGAGATCATATAAGAGCCAAGCTCATCCATACTGATTCAGAAGGTCGTGTTCTAATGATAGAATTAAAATTGGAAATGAAAATAATATTGTTAGTGGCTATTTATGCTCCAAATGGAAACCAAACAGATTTCTATAAAAAACTGCATGATAAATTAAAAGAATTAGAATATGAAAACGTATGTATAGTTGGCGATTTCAATGCCATAGCAAATTTACGAGAAGACTACCACAGTACCAGGAAGATCAATATTAAGAGGAAGACATTGCCACAAACATTTAAAGATTTAGCAGAAGAAATGAATTTACACGATACATGGCGAGAACTAAATGCTAAAACAAAACAATACACATATTTCTCAGGCTCATATCAATCGTGGTCCAGGCTAGACATGGCCTGGATGACACCTCACTTAAGTAAGGAAACACATGAAATCGAAATTATGTCTAGCACGTGGGCTGATCATAACCCTATCAAAATAGTCTGGAAAGGATTCAGAAAACAGACAAGATGGAAAATGGACACAGTAGTATAAAAAGAATACCAACAAATGATTGAAAAGGAAATGAAGTTTTTTCTTCAAATCAATACAAAAGACCAAACGTCATTGCAAAACTTGTGGGATACGGCGAAAGCATATATTAGGGGCCTAACCATCGCATATGCGGCAAAGAGGAAAAAACAAAAACAAAGAATTAGAAATGAACTTCTGGAAGAGATAAGAATAGAGGAAACTAAATTACAAAAACAACCTAATAATAAGACAGTGCAACAAAAACTTAATTTGGCCAAACACAAATTGAACTTAACCATAAAAACAGAATTGGCACAGAAAATAAGAATGGCAAAACAAACCAACTTTGAACATGCAAACAAGACTGGACGCTGGTTAGCATATAAATTAAAAAAGCAAACAGATAAAAGAATTATTCATCAACTCCAAGACGAATCTGGAACTTCCCACTATACACATTTGGAGAAGAAGAACATAGCCAAAGAATATTACCAAAAACTCTATCGACAGGAAGATGTTCAGGAAGACCAAATCAAACAATATCTTCATAAAATTAAAATTACTCAATTCGAAGAAGAGCATAGAGAAATCCTAAACCAGCCCATAACAATGTTTAACTGGTGGAAGCCCGTAAAAAACAAAAGAATAATAAAACTCCTGGACTGGACGGAATCCCCGTTGAATTTTATAAACTCTGTCAAGAACCTACTGATCAAATATTACTACAAGTTTTTAACGAGGCATTATCCACAGCCGAAATCCCAAAATCTTGGACCAAAACCATCATTACATTAATTCACAAAGAAGACTCAGATCCAACCCAGATTAGCAATTACAGACCAATTTCATTACTTAATGCAGACTACAAACTATTTATGTCAATACTGTCACAGAGGCTCAAAACAATAATACATAATTACATACACCCTGACCAGAATGGTTTCATACCTACGAGACAAATTAAAAAGAATCTTAGAACAATTATAAACATTCTGGAATATTATGACCAAAAGATAGACAAAGAATTAGCCATAATTTCTCTCGACGCCCAGAAGGTGTTCGATAATCTAAATTGGGCCTTCCTTATAAAACAATTGGAGTTGATGAAATGTGGAGAGAAATTTCATAACTTGATACACAAAATTTATTCCCATTAAACAGCAAAGATTTCAATAAACGGCGATATAACAGAAACCTTCGATATCCAGAAAGGAGTACGCCAAGGATGCCCCATGTCACCATTGTTATTCATAATAGCGTTGGAAATTTTATTAAATGAAATAAGGAAAGAAAAAGATGTTAAAGGACTCAAGATTCGGGGAGAGGAATACAAACTCCTCGCCTTCACAGATGACGTAATCTTCAATCTGGAAAACCTGAGACGATCAGGCCCAAAGTTGATATCGATGATAGAGGAATATGGGAAAGTCGTGGGCCTTAAAATAAATAAACAAAAAACTAAAGTACTGACTAAGAACATGACCCAAACTCAGAGATCGGAGTTGGAAGAAAAATTAGGAATCCAAATTGTAAAGAAGATAAAATATTTAGGTATTTGGTTGACGGCAAAAGCTACAACAATTAAAGAAGACAACTACACTAAATTATTAAAACAAATTAGAAATAATTTGGAAATATGGAACAGAATACAATTATCATTGATGGGCAGAATCAGTTCAATAAAAATGAATATATTACCGAGAATAGTATTTCTCTATCAGGTTATACCAATTCATCCGGGAAGGGACTTCTTTAAAAATCTTAATAAAATAATAACGACGTACATATGGCAGGGAAAAAAACCCAGAATTAAGATTAAAGTTCTTCAAGATACAAGAGACAAAGGAGGCCTGACAGTACCAAATTGGGAATTGTATTATAAAGCAGCCGGATTGACCTGGATCAAGGATTGGATAAAATTGGAAGATAAGAGATTGTTGTACTTAGAAGGATGCAACCTTATACGAGGGTGGCATGCCTTCCTATGGGATAGACCCGATAAACAACACACCTATTTCCAACGACACATAATCAGAGCCCCATTATACAAAATTTGGCAGGAAATCAAGAAAAACTATTATACTAGAATACCAAAATGGTGGTCCCCGATGGAAGCATTCATATTCCCAAACACTCTAGAGTTAGGAAAGATGTTGCGATATCAAGACCTACTAGATAACAAAGGTGAACTTCCCCCAAGACAGCAACTCCAAGACAGAGACATAAACATTGACTGGTGGCATTACACCCAAATTCACTCAAGATACAACAAGGATAAATCACAATATGGGATAGCAAACGATTGGAACGATCTGGATAAAATTATGTTAAGAACAAACCAAAAAATGATAACTAAAATATACAGTTATCTCCTGAGAGAAATTATTAGAAGAAACAGTCAAACATAATATGATAATGTGGGCCAGGGATATAGGACACAACATCCAACTGACAGACTGGGAGCAATTATGGAAACGGAACATTAAAATGACAAGGGCTACATCCTACAGGGAAAACCTAATTAAAATGTTTTATAGATGGCACTTACCACCGGCCCGTCTAGCTAAAATATATCCAAATACACCTGCTTCGTATTGGAAGCGTAAAATCAAAAAAGGTACATATTACCATGCTTGGTGGAAATGCAGCAAAGCTCAACAATACTGGCAAGAAATAAAAAATATTATTGAAGAAATAACAAACTTACAAATAGAATACAATCCGGAATTTTTCTTATTTGGCATGATAAGAACACAATATAACAAGGAAACAAAATATCTCATCATACACATATTAACAGCAGCACGACTCTTATTCACCCAAAACTGGAAACTAGACCAAATCCCGAACAGAGACAAAATTATCTCCAAAATAAACGAGTGTGCCGAAATGGATAGATTAACACTGGAACTCAAGGACAAAGAAGAAAGCGAATATTTTCTTATTTGGCACCAATGGTATCAATGGCTTGAAAACAAATTAGCAATATCACACACAATAGAGATTGAGGTAGACAAGGTGTAGAACGTAGAAAGGAAACAATAAAATTTTAGTATATAGAAATGTAATTAGGAATTTACGAATGTCTATCAAGTAGAATGTTAATAGTAATACGATATACTCTGTTGATGATAAAAGTACTTATGTGGAATGTAGTGTGGGTGTTTTAGGTGGAGGGATGTATTTGTTTTGTATTGTGTATTGTCTTAATATTTCTGTGTTAAAAAATTTTTAAAAAGGGACAGGACAGTGATGCCTACAGTAGCCTCCCTTATTTATCTTGGTTTTAGAAGATCCTTTAAAATTAAAATATTAATGGGCAAATTAAAAGAATTTAATGCACTAGCAGATTTCAAGATTATTAAAGCAGGGACTTCCGGTGTTGCTGCGATCTATCGCTGACGGTCTTTTGAAGACCGCCAGCCCAATCGCCTGTCAAAGAGCCATTTCGGGCACCAGAAACGGCTCGAAAAACTCCAAGACATGAGGATCTTGTGAGGAGAGCCAGTGGCTGCAGGTAGAGTTCCCTGTGAGACCCCCAGAAAGTTTTTATGCTTCTGGGGTGTTAACAGGGTGGGACTCCCTATTCAAGCCGCTGAAGCTCCGGATGACTGGGAAACTCTGCTAAATTGCAGAGCAAGATAGCGCAGCAGCATTATCAGCACCAAACAACAATAAAGAAGAATTGGGACTTCCTGCTAAATAGCAAGTATTAAAAGTTTTGTGAAACATCTGAAAGAATTATAGTTTCAAAGTTAAAGTAACTCGGAATTAAGAAGGAAAAAAAATGGTGTTTGCTTTCAGCGGAGAGCAGCTGAAAGCGAAAGTAATTTGACTTGTGTATTTGGCTACATTTTAAAGTAACAAATCCGGCTGGAAGAGGGAGAAAAATAACTTTAAAAATAGAAACAGTAACAGATTGATATAGATCTGATTGAATCTGGAGAAACTTTTGGGAAGAGTTGCTAGAATTTGTACTGGAAAAGGAAGATCTTTAAGAGGCAAAATGTCAACAAAGCAAACAGGGGGGATTCCCCCCTCACAAGCAGAAGCAGCCTCAAACAGCGCAGCTGCAAGCTCAGACAAAGGAAGAGACTTCTCAGGATATTATTATTAAAGAAATTAAGAGATCAGAACAGGAGCTTAAAGGAATTATTAAAGAAAAATTTGATGCAGTCAACAAAGATATTCAAACAGTAGTTAAAGGCCTGTCTGAGGTAGTGTTGCAGATTGATAAAAAAGTGGATAATCTTGCCTCAGATGTGGAGACTAAATTCAAAGAATCTGACTTAAGAATCACAGAGGTTGAAGAAATAACACAAAAAATTGAAAATGAGATTACTATGATGCAATTTCGGTCAATGGAATTTGCTATTAGACTCAGAGGTATAAAAGAGAACAGCAGGGAAGATCTTTAAAAAATCTGTGCTGATGCTTTAGCAGTTTTACTGAAGGTTGAACCTGGCGAAGTTCTATGCAAGATTGATAAGGCTTACAGAGTTAATTCTCGTGTGGCTGTACAAAGGCAATTGCCCAGAGATGTGGTGATATATTTTACAGATAGGAGAACAAGAAATGATATTTTGCAAAATTCATTTGTCACTGCTGTTCTAGTTGATGGAGTTGAGATTGGAGTTTTTAAAGAATTACCACCTAAAATGCTAAGGGATAGAAAGGATTTTGGATTTTTGGTGGCAGAACTGAAAAAACAGCAAATACAATTCAGATGGGATGCTCCAGTAGGTATAATACTGAGGATACGAGGAGTGAGATGCTGCTTAAATACTATTGCAAAAGCAGAAGAATTTTACTACAATGTTTTGAGAGCGGGTTCTCCTCCTCCACGTACATCTTCACCAATAGATAAAGATGTTGAATCACAAATCCAGTTTGATCAAGAAACTATGGAACAAATAAAACAGTTGCAAAAGGAGGCAAGAGAGGTACAGGGAGCTGTAGGTGGCGTTGTGGTTGATCCTTTTGCACCACTTGAAATCTCTCCTTTGGAAGAAACATCTAAAACCATTACAGAGGAGGCGCTGGATCTTGAATTGAGAACATCTAAATTGGAAGAGCAACGTATAACCAGAGCAATGTCTAGACAAATGAAGGAAGCACAACAACAGGAGCAATATAAACCACAGCGAGCAAAAAAAGCTAAAGGAAAGTTGCAAGCTGAAGTCATGGGGGGAGCTAAACCGAAGATTACTTCTGTGGAAAAGAATCTTCAGCAATTGCTCTCAAAACTTCAGACTGGATCAAATGATGCTTAAATTTTTGTCTTGGAATGTGAATGGATTGAACTCTCCACAAAAAAGAAAGAAAGTATTTCATTATCTGAAGCAATTTCATAATGATGTTATTTGTTTGCAAGAAACCCATATAAAATCGCAAGATCAGAAATATTTAATAAATTTAAAATTAGGAATGCAATTTGTTGCCTCAAATTCAGAAAAGAATGGTGTGGTGATTTATATAAATAAAAGACTTTCAGCTAAAATTATAGAAGCAGATGATTGTGGAAGATATATAGCAATCGAACTTCTTACAGATAATGGTCCAACCCTGTTGGTTGGAATATATGCTCCAAACCAGCAACAGGAAAGTTTTTATAAGATGCTTCATTTAAAAATTTTGGAATGGAATTATACAACTATTTTAATTATGGGGGACTGGAATGGAGTAATCCAACCTAGAAAGGACAAAAAAAGTATGGCTAAGTTAGGGGCTAAGCTACCGCAAGCCTTTTTCGAAATGCAAGAGGATTTAGAAATGAAAGACATTTGGAGAGTCCATAATCCAAATGAATTGGATTTTACTTTTTACTAGGACAGGCATAAATCCTTTTCCAGGATAGATTTTATTTTGTTAACTACTGATCTACTTCCTAAAGTAAAGAAGACAAAGATATTTCCTAGGACTTTGACTGACCACAGTCTGGTCTGGATGGAAATTGAGATGGGGAAAAGAGAAAGAAGATCCTGGAGATTAAATGAAAATTTATTTAGATATGAAAAAAATATAATTAAACTTAAAAAGCACTTAAAGGAGTTTTTTAAATTGAATTCAAACAAAGGTACCCCTATTGAAATAGTCTGGGATGCAGGCAAAGCATATATGCGGGGGGTATTGATTCAAATGAATTCTAAATATAGACAGAATCAGCAGAAAAAGAGACTTGACTTGGAAAGAGAGATAAAGAAAAAAGAGCAGCAACTGATACAAAAACCAACAGATGGAAAATTGCAAACAGTTATAAAATTTTTGAAGGATCAATTTCAAATGCTTATAGCAGATCAAGCAGCAACTAATTTACAATTTGCAAAGCATAATACTTTTACTAATGCTAATAAACTGGGCAGATGGTTGGCATATACCTTGAGGAAACAATTAACCACACGAACTATTGACAGTATTGAATATGCAGGCAAAGAAGTTTTTCAACAAGAGCTAATTAAGAAGGTCTTTTTGGACTATTATACTAAGTTATATGCTAAAGATAAAATACAGAACAGTTGTATAGATAAATATTTAGAAGAAAAAAGAGTCTCAAAGGTCTCACTAGCTCAAAAAGAAAACTTGGATCAACTAATAACAGTTGAGGAGATTAGTTTTGCTATAAAGCAACTGAAAACAGCCAAAGCTCCAGGGATGGATGGTTTAACTGCAGTCTATTATAAAACTTTACAAGCGGAAATGATTGAGCATCTTAAAGATTTATTTTGTAATATACAACAAGGTGGTAAAATACCTTCCTCATGGAAAGCAGCCTTTGTCTCATTGATACCGAAAGAAGAATCAGGTCCTAAAAAACCAGAAAACTACAGACCAATATCTCTTCTAAATACGGATTATAAAATTTTTGCAAAAGTGCTTGCCAACAGATTGATGCCAATTATTCAAGATGTAATTCATAACGACCAAGTGGGATTTATCAAAGGTAGATACATGAAGGAGAATGTCAGGCAAATCATAGATTTACTGGACTATCTAGATAAGAATAAACAGATCTCTGCAGTGCTGGTTTTTTTTGGATGCGGAAAAAGCCTTTGATCGAGGGAATTGGAATTTCATACTTAAGACTTTGAAAAAAATGGATGTGGGGGAGCGATTTATACAAGCGATTGGAGCGATTTATCATTAGCAATCTGCACAACTTATTATTAATGGATGTCTAACATCAAATTTTAATATACAAAAAGGTACAAGACAAGGTTGTCCATTATCCCCACTATTATTTATTTTAACTCTTGGAAGTTTTATTGAACATAATACGGGATTCAAACTCTTTGAATGGAATAGTTATAAGGCAAGAGGACTACAGAACTGGGGCATTTGCAGATGATCTGGTTGTTACCCTAACACGGCCGATGAAATCAATAATTCAGATGAAAGATATTATAGAAGAATATGGCATGGTATCTGGTTTCAGACTGAACCAGAAAAAAACTAAAATGATGGTTAAAAATTTGACAGAGAGCAAAAAAAAGGAACTGGAAAGAGTGGCAGGTTTTGAAATTGTTTCAAAGGTCAAATATTTAGGAGTACAAGTCGCAGATTTAAATACAAAACTGTTTCAAAACAAATATGAGGTTCTGTGGCAAAAGATACAAAAAGATATGCAAACTTGGAAGAAACTGCAGTTATCTTTGCTTGGAAGAATATCAGCAGTAAAAATGAATGTTTTACCTAGATTTATCTTTTCATTTCAAATGATACCGGTGCTCAAATCAGACAAACCATTGTTAGAATGGCAAAAAGGAGTGAATAAATTTGTTTGAAATGAAAAAAAACTGAGAGTGAAAATGAAAATTATGCAAGATACTCGGGAGAGGGGTGGTCTTAAACTTCCAAACCTTCGAATATATTATGAAACAGCTGCATTGACACAAATAAGTGATTGGTTTGGAAAAACTAAGACTGAACTGCTGAATATAGAAAGTCATGACCTTGTTTGGGGATGGCATGCATACCTATTTTATGACAATAAAGTGGATAAAGTGTTTAATAGTCATATACTTAGAAATGTCTTGATGAGAATTTGGAAGAAGCACCGAACCGAGTGGGATTATAAGATTCCGTTTTGGCTGGATCCTGCTGATACCATGTGGAATACAAATATTAAGTCACTCGGGGGGGTTTTATATAAGAGCTACTTTATATTGAAGGGGGCAGACGGCAGTTGAAGGCTTTGGATATGCTGTTGGAAGAAGGGATTTCTTTGACTTGGTTGCAGTACAATCAATTGCAGATGAGATGGAAAGAAGATCAACAAACTGGTTTAATGGAATATGAGGTGGAATTGGTTAGACAGATAAAAGAGATTGGTCCAATGCATATTAAGAGAATTTATAATGTTTTGTTAGAAAGGGATTCAGAAAATGAGTTAGTTAAAGATTGTATGATTAAATGGGCACAGAATTTTTCTCAACCAGTTATGATGGATACTTGGGAAAAAATATGGGTTCAGAATGTTAAATTTACACAGTCACAGAATTTGCAAGAAAATTTTTATAAAATGTTTTATAGGTGGCATTTAGATCCCAAGAAATTGTCTTGTATGTACCCTAATGTTCAACCAAAATGTTGGAGATGTGAGTGTTTAGATGCTACATATTATCATATTTGGTGGACCTGTAAGAAAGTGAAGGCTTTTTGGATAAAAATTTGGTGGGTTATGCAAAATGTCTTAAGGAAAAAAATACAATTCTCTCCGCAATTATTTCTATTAGAAATAGATATAGAATAAATATAGAAATAATTCTATAGTTAAGGATTTTACACTGGGAGAAACAAAATTGATTTTGTATATGGTGACAGCAGCTAGGTTGTTGATTGCTCAATATTGGAAGAATGATGCTCTACTGACTGTGGACCAATGGACTCAGAAGATGGCGGGATTTGCAGAAATGGCGAAGATCTCAGCCTTTTTAAAAGACCAGACGCATGAGAATTATATACAGGAATGGAAAAAGTGGATTGATTACATACAGAATAAATATCAGACTAGAAAATATTATGTAGCTTTCAGCTGAGGGGGATTGATTGATGAGTTAGTAAATAGAGAAAAAGTAGGGATGAATAACATATATATTGTTTGGAATTATTAGCATTGCATATAGTGGAAGTCAAGGGGGAGGGGAGGGAAAGGGGTGGTGGGGGAGGGTTAGGGTGGGATTAGGAGGGAATTATATTTTTTGTATATGTATTTTTATAATGTTGGGGAAGGGAGGGGGGAAAGGGGGGGAAATTTGTATGTGTAAAAGTTTTTCAATAAAAAAAAAGATTATTAAAGCAGAAGTTAAAGATATTAACAGAAAATGTAAAAAAAGAAAATCAAACAGAAGTGATGAATAAAAGAGGTTTTAAGACTGAAAAGATAGTAAATATATCTCTGTGACAAATACGACAAATATGTATATTATTTCAAAATAATGTTAAGACATGGAATGATATTTTTAAAAAGTATGTTAAGATGGGAGAAATTACAACTGTCATTGTTGGAGAGAATATCTTGCCTAGAATGGTGTTTTTATTTGAGACAATAATACCTGTTTTGACAACTGATGCACCATTTAATCCATGGCAGAAGGATATACCTAAATTTGTGTGGCAAGGAGAAAAATTGTGTGCCAAGTTAAACACAGGGTGTTTACAAGATGCAGAAGAAAGAGGATTTACCTGATTTGTAATTATATTTTGCAGCTATCTTTTGGGTTTGTATGAAAGAATGGATGCTGCTTTTGGAGTTAGAAGCACATAACATGAGATTTAGATGGCATGGATATTTGCTATATGATAAAGTCAAGGTCAACATGGATATTAAAAATCATTATGTTACATATGCCATATTAAGAATATGGAAACGATACAAATCCAGGTTGTGTCCAAAAACACCTTTGTCACTCTCAGCACAATAAGCATTTTGTAGATTTTGTAGCCTAATGAAAGGAAACATTAGGGATGACAAGATAGCAAATTTTATTGTTGCAAAATAACAAACACTGATTTTTTTTAATTGCACATTTCTCTATAAATTTTCAGTTTCTACAGCAACTTGTATTTACTGATCTGAAAAAGATCCGTATGGACAATTCTGTCTTATTTATATTTCTATAGAAGATTTGAACACTAGAGAGGCTGCCCAACCTTAAAGATAGTTATACAAGGGAAAACCTGCATTCTTCACCTTATACTAAAGGCTAGTGGAAGATCCCTGCATTCAGCCATGATAATTTCACCAAAATATCCCTTTGCAAAAATTAAAATTAAAATAATTTCATGTTCATCAGATTGAGGGTAAGAAGAACACAAATGAAATTCTCATTCCAGATCGTTTGGAAATCTGTGACACTTTTCAACCCGTGTCTCAATTTTTTTAGTCCTGTTACACTAACCAAAACAGCTTCTCCCCACTTAACTTCAAACCTGACCTAGCAACCAAGACCTAGCTTGAATTTACCCTTTGGGGTCACCTTCAAGTGTCCACTTCCCTGTCAGACAATTTTGTTAAAGTATAACACAATCATTTGTTATACTTTCATGTACAATTCCCAGGAATGCTTTGCAAAGGACATTTCTCCTGTTGAGCCAGCATGAGCAGCCCTGCAGGCCTGGAAACACACAGTGGATGGGAGGGTAGCTGTGCTTCTCCTGTGTGGTGTGTGCTTCCACGTGTCTCTCAATCAAAGCAACCGCCTCTATGCCACCGCCGCCTCCTTCCCCCCCCCCTCTCTCTCCCATCCAATGTTGGGTAGGAAACAAATGTGCCACCGGACATGCCAGGGCTTAAAATAGATGTGAAGACTGCAGCCTTTTTTCCTCCTTGCAGCCATAACATTGGGAGCGGCAGCAACAGCAGGAACAGCAGCACGGAGAAAGGGAGAAATGGCTGGCTAGATTTGCCAGCCGCCTGAGAAAAAAAATCACAGCTTTGACAAAGGTAAGGGAACTGGGCTGTCTCCTGCCTCGTGTTCTGCTTTTCTCTCATTGACTGCCAAGCATGCAGAATTGATCACTCCCCTCCTCCTCAGGGCCAAAGAAGTCTATATCTGATTCTCTTGCCTCTGAGACGCTGCCAAGAGAAGGAGAGCTTTCTGTATTGTGCATGTTTTCATCTGGCTGGGACTGAATGGATTTAGTTGTGTTGAAAGGTCAAGGATGGTGAAGGAGAGGGACAAAGATTTGAGACTGGATGGTGCTTCAGCAGTTGTGATCTTGGTCATCCCTTTAAGCAACTTCATTCGGAAAGGAATTTAGATCATTTTGACAGATACCTAGACTTTTGTAGGCCACATCCCTCCAACATCCCCTTATCTCTAAGCATGAAGAAATTGATTTCATTCCTAACCATCTCAGCCTTCACAGTCTTCAGTGACTTTCCTGTTTCTTTAATGCCTGTTGGAGCCCAAAGGGTCCTTATATATTTGAAATGATCATTGGGCCAGGAGACAGAGACCATTGCAGGAGGAGCAAAGTGGTGGCAGAAGGGTGGAGAAGGTGAAGATCTCTGACTTTGTCCAGAGGCTGAATTGAACACTGAAAACAAGATGCCCCTAATCCAAATTGTACCTAGTTATTCTGCCTATGTAAAATTAACTATGAATGGTCTCCGATACACCGTGATTGTAAAGATAGATCAGATAATCCCTACATCAGGTACTATGCTTGCAAAAGAACCTTGTGTAATGCACAGGATGAAAAGAAGGCTTCTTCGCCTGCACACATGAGGGTGTAGGAGTAGAAAGTGAGGCAAACTGAACAATGAGGAGGAACAAGTCAGTATTTTTTCCCCTGCTAATGATCCATGGGGATTGTTAAGAGAGAAATGCAGGGAACAAACAACACTCTGGAGCAGAAGGAAAGGTGGAGCTGAAGATACACTCAAATGCTTGGCCCTTGGCATGTTGAAATGGTCACTGGTTTGGACTTGCTTTAAAATAATGAATAAACAAATATACAAATTGCTGCAGAAGATACTGTTCAAAAGACATCTGTTATAATTTGGGAGCTGAATGTTGATGTAAAAAATTGCTACTTTAACAGCAAACACTTAACCTTCATTAAGAATTCACTCACAAGTTTCTGCACAGCTGTGCCAGTTTCAGTTCTCATTTGTCCACATAGAGAGAACAGCACAGACCTTTACAGTATCTAAGGATGTTTGATAAATTAGAACAAAGATGTATGTCTGAAACTTTATACAACTGTGTAATAGAAGTGTGATTAAGTGGGTTAAAATATTCCTAAATGCTAAAGATTCATGCCTGTCTGGTAAATCTGACAAAGTAGGCATGATATAGTACTTATCATTAAAACAATGTCATCTCAAATTATCTCAGCTATGCCATATGCCCTCTGGAATACCACCTCCCAGAGGTTTGAATTGTTTGGATTCTGTTATGCTTTCAACAAACTTGAAAGACCTTCCTTTTGCTCCAGGCCCTTGGTAAGGAACTTTGGGTTGCTATGGAAGTTTTGTTAGCTTGTTTAGTGGATCTCTGAGTTATTGTCTTCTTTTCTTCGTATCATATTAGATAGTTTTTATCTTATACACCACCCAGAGTCACTCTGAATTGGACGGCCTATAGATTTCATTTATAAATAAACACACACCAACATCTCCAGATGGTCTCCATTACTAAAATGTGAATTATACTCACCAATCCCATTAATCTGATTTTATCTGATGGAGAGAACTGGAAAATGGATCACTGAATGTCTTCCAAGGTTGCTGGCAACAGTGGAGAAATGCTAGTAATTGAGGAGCACTCAGAGACTTCAACTGGTGCAGAATGCGGCCGTGCAAGTTGTCATGGGGGTGCCTCGGTACTCCCATGTTACACCACTCCTTCGCGATCTGCATTGGTTCCCGGTTGTCTTCCGAGTGCAATTCAAGGTGCTGGTGATCACATTTAAAGCCCTACGTGGCCTAGGACCAGAGTACTTGTGAGACCACCTCCTGCCACCAGTAGTCTTCCATCGCCCGGTTCGCTCCCACAGAGTTGGCCTCCTCAGGGTATCTTCGGCTAGACAATGTCTACTGGTGACCCCTAGAGGGAGAGCCTTCTCTGTGGGAGCCCCTACCCTCTGGAATATGTTACCCCTGGAGCTCTGGATAATCCCCGACTTCTGAACCTTCCGCCGGGCCTTGAAGACCTGGCTCTTCCAATGGGCGGGCCTGGGTTGACTCTAAACTGATTTGTAGCCTTTTAAATTCTTAAATCTTAAATCTTAAATTTGGATTGGTATTCCCACGTTTAACCTTATTTATTGGATATTCTGTTTTAATTTGTCTTTTAACTTTTGTATTCTCTGTTTCTTATTGTTGTGAGCCGCCCTGAGTCCTTCGAGAGAAGGGCAGGATACAAATCCAATAAATAAATAAATAAATAAAATGATGTGATTATTTGGCACAATTTTTAAAATGAGACTGATCAGAGTTCTTTAAGTTTCTGGTTCTATGGAGGTTGGATGAGGTCATTCAACAAGGAGAAAACAGAATGCCACACATTCCAGAGTTATCTGCCTCCTGTATAACTTTACACATTCTCTGGAAACATTCTCAGCTAAGTTCCCCAGTAAACTTTGAATGATCCCAGATGCCCCCTTGAAAGCGAGGGAGCTGACTTCTGTTATTCAGAAGCTGATTGTGCAAAAAGATTTTTTACAGACTCTATCACAAACAAGGTTTGGTCCAGCTAGGTAAGAGTAGATAATTTGGTCTTTGGTAACTTTAAGTCTTGAGTATGACCCTTCAGAAGAGCTATAAAAGCTACCATTGGACATTTAATGTAATTATAAGATGAAAAGAAACTAAATCACATGAGAGGAATAAAATGAATTTACCCGTATTTTTCGGAGTATAAGATGCTCTGGACTATAAGATGCACTTACCTTTTTTGGTGAGGAAAACAAGAAAAAGAAATCTGCCTCTGCCTCCCAGCAATTTTGCCTTGTTGCAGCAAACAGCAAACAGCCTGCTTTACTTTCATTTTCGTTTTCAGCATAGCTTGATTAGCACAAGAAAAAAAAATCTGCTCCCAGCAGTTTACCTCCTTGTAGCAAGCAGCAGAGGCCCACACAAAACAGCTGAGAGCAAAACAGCTGAGAGTCGGGAGGTCGATCCAATCAACTTGTGCTAATTAGGCTGTGCTGAAGCTGAAATGAGCTGTTTCTTCTTGCTGCTTTCTGCAAGGAGGTAAACTGCTGGGAGGCAGAGGCCAAAGTGTGGGGGCCAGTGGATGGGCGGGGCTACATTCAGTGTATAAGACATATCTAAATTTTCACCCCCTTTTGGGGGGGGGAAGGTGCATCTTATACTCCAAAAAATACAGTATTTTTTTTCTTCTGATTTCTTTGCTCTGACTTTGGGAGTTGTTTTTTTTCTGAGCCTACCATGTCTTTACTCTAAATCAGATTGCACTTCCCTGGCCTAGCTTAATGTTGGTTGTCATCCAGGGGCAAGCAACCTAGTGTCCTCTAGATGCTTTGGATTAAGCTTCTATCCTGTGAGGACAATACTCAAGGATTATGGAAGTTGAAGTCTAAAACATCTCAAGCAATCCAGTGGTCTCTAGGTGATTTGGACCAAACATTTTATAAGCCCTATACTGTATGGTCAGTCATCAAGGATTATAGAAGTCAACATTTAAAACAACCCAAGGACACAAGTTTGCTGATACTGTATCTGGAATCCCTCTAGCTATGTTGATGCCATATCTTTAACCTAATAAGTTTAGTAGATGAATTTGCATAAGTCTGCATAATGTTCTGTTTTTGTTTTTGTTTTGCTTCTTTTGCTTAGCCTGCTGGATGAACCATGCCTGTTTGGTTACTTTATGATTCACTTTATCATGTGAACTCAGAAAATCTAATAACCAGATTCAGTAAATATTAAAGAGTGTTTCTTCGTGAACTCAAGTGAATTTTTCCTTAACACTACTACGCCATTCTTTATTAAGTGAAAATGTCAGGAACTGACTCCCTAAGCTTGCACTTGTATCACTGGCTGCCATTTCTGACCTAATATAGCAAGCCAGGATCTACAGAAGTCCCCCCTTACTGGAATTCAATGGGTTTCTTCAAAATCTTCTCCAGGTCCTGCCAGAAAAAATCAACATTGTTACAAGACATAGAGCTTACATCAGGAAGAAAACACGATTCCTTCTCCTTCCTAGCTCTTAGCTCTTATCCTCCATTGCTCTTAGCTGTCTGTTCAAAGTGTTAGCACCTGCCAAACCTTTTCATGTACATTCTGCCCTGGCAGTCCTCTTATTGGCATAACTGCGCTGGCAAAACCACATTTTGAAGAAAAGCAACAGCTGAGCCCACACAGATTCTGATTCATTCAACTTTGTCAGTTCAGGAATTAAGAGAAAAGAGCCCTCCCACCTTCATGTCATTAAAGCTAATGCAAATGTTAGAAAATCCATTGATATGTCCAGAGGTGGTATTTAGGGTTCAGTTTGTCTATTTATCTTAACAGAAGTCCCAGTTAAATTTGTCTAAATTGTACAGCAGCAACTCTGCATGGAGTTGAAAGAAGATAGTTCAGTAGATGGAAACAGATAGATTGAAAAATAGTCATTCTGTAGGATTCAACAGAAAGTATTTTGTTTTTGTTTTTTGATCAGCCTTCACTTTAGTAATATGGGAAGGGCATCATAGGTTTTTTAGCTAAGTTGTCAGCATATCTTATAGATCTTTTGAAGATCATATCAGATCTGTTCCAATTCTTCTGTCTGACAAAAGCATTCTGTTTTTCTGACTTCCTGTTTTTTATGTTCAAAGAGTGCCTCAATTATCTATAAGTTGGATGTATCTAATAATAAGTGCAGGAGTTGAGATTGCTTACAAGGGCATCAATACTGAGCATTTGCCAGGGCTCAAAGCCAGGAGAGAGTGCAACACTTAATGTATCTGGTGGACTTCTCTGCTTGCAGAAGACAAGTCTCTTTTTCTAGCCCAGTACATAAAGCAGTGTGCAACACTACACTACAGAATCCTCTTGTAGGCAAAAAGATTGCTGAAAAATCAAGCTAACTACAGGTAGTCCTTGACCTACAACCATTTGTTCAACGATCATTCAAAGTTATAATTTTATTGAAAAAAGTGAACTTATGACCAGTTCTTACATTTATGACTGTTGCAGCATCTCCATAGCCATAGCTTTAGGTGCTTGGCAACTGGCATGTATTTATGATGGTTGCAGCAATCCTTGGGGTCCTGGGATTGTCACTTGCAACCTTTCTAAGGAGTTTCTGACAAGCAAAGTCTATTGAGGAAGCCGACCACATGATTCACTTAACAAATGTAGTGATTCACTTATCAACCATGGCAAAAAGGTCAAAAAATGGAACATGACCCAGTTAACAACCATCTTGTTAGCAACATAAATTTTAGGCTCAATTGTGGTCTTAAGTCGAGGACTACTTGTAATCTAGCAAAATAAAATCAAGCAAACTAACTGATTATTATTGCAGTTCAATGTGCTGATTCTTACCTATAAAAACCCTTCATAGTGTAGGATGAAGTTTTTTGTTGGACTGTCTATCTTCAGTTATTTCTGCTTGTTTGGTAAGATCTGACCAGGTTGGCATGTAGAATCCCATCACTTAGGCAGAACTCAGGAGAAATGTCTTCTCTGGCAGTGCCCCCACCTTTTGGAATATCTACCTGAGATTTGGTCCCTCCCCTGCCTATCTTTCCAAACCAATCAAAAACCTGGGTCATTCAGCAGCTGTGAGTGATATGATTTCAGGGCTGATGATTCCATTGGCTGAATGTTTCCCAGTATTTTTCGTCCTTGGGTCTTCATGGTTGTTAAGTTGGGTGAATGAGGACTCAGCAAGCCAGGCAGTGTGTGACAACAGCTCTTTATTTCAGGGTGAGAATCCAGCAACTGACCAGGGGAAACAGCTCCCCTTATATACCTCGCAGCTGTGGTGGTCAGCCAATCAGCTGATGGTCAGTTAATTCAAACTTCCTGCCCAAACTTATATACATAACACTCCTCCCCTCCCAGAAGTCACTTGGGGTAACTATTTACATACAAAGTCTCTCAGGTGACTAGGGCGTGTCCGCACCCTAGTTGACCTCCGCAGGTCAGTCGGAGGTGCGGCGTTGAGCAGGTCGGAGGAACTCCCTGTTTCTCCCTGCTCCGCCAATGGGGCCTCCGCGATTTCTTCCTGGGCGGTGACTTCTTCAGATGTTCGATCCTCCGCGATGGGGCGGTGCTGGAACTCCGGCTCTACAGATAAGTCCTCCGCCTGACTCGGGGTTGAGTTAGCTTCGGTGCTTTGTTGATAGTCAGGGACTGGCTCGGCGAGGAAATCTTCAGTGTTGTCGGTCAAACGTTTCCGCAACTGGTCAATGTGTCAGCGCCAAATCCTCCGTCTCCCATATCTATCCTATATGACTTGGGACCTGTTATTTCTGTGATTACCCCTGTCTCCCAAAGAGGGCCGCTCCTGTAATTCCCTGCGAATACGGGTGTGCCTATTGTGAACTCCCTAAGCTTCCTTTCACTCCCTCTGAAGCTGTCTGGGGAATAGTTGGGGTGTAGACTGTCTATAACCCCCCTGAGTTTCCTTCCCATCAGAAGTTCGGCTGGGCTTCTACCTATGGCAGTGCAGGGTATGGAATGTTGGGCCATGAGGAATTTGTCTATCCTCTCTTGCCAGTCACCTGGGTCCAGGCGTGATAGGGCTTCCTTGGTCGTCCTTACAAATCTCTCTGCCAATCCATTACAGGCCGGATGAAACGGGGCGGATAGTACATGCCTGATCCCTAGCCCTGCTAAATAACTTTCGAACTGGGTGGCTGTGAACTGGGGCCCATTGTCCGAAACTAGGGTGTCTGGTAACCCATGTGTGGCGAATAGCTGTCTCAGTTCTCTCACTATGGCATCGGTGGTAGTGGCTTTCATGAGCTTAATCTCCAGCCACTTGGAGTAGGCATCCACTATAATCATAAACATTTGGTCGTGACACAGGCCGGCAAAATCTATGTGTATCCTGGACCAGGGTCCCTAGGGTCTCTCCCACTCTCTTACTGGTGCTGTCGGGGGATTTGGTCTAGATTCCTGGCAGGGCTAACACTTCCCCACCCACTCAGTGATGTCTTTGTCCATTAGCGGCCACCAGACATAGCTTCTAGCTAACCCTTTCATGCGTACAATCTCCGGATGCCCATCATGCAAAATACCCAACACTTTCTCCCTTAGGCATAAGGGAACAATGACCCGATTGCCCCACAAAAGACAACCCCCTTGCACAGTTAATTCGTCTTTTTTGTTTTCAAATTGCTTGAATTCCCCACCCTCAGTCTTTTCCGGCCACCCCCTTGTGACCCAGCTCGAGACCTTGCGGATCACGTGGTCTCTGGCTGAGGCACTTGCTACCTCTGCTGAAGTAATGAGTCCCGAGTCCAAAACGTCAATCAGCAACACTAGAAGGCTGGGTGTGGGGTCTTCTAATCCATCCGGTAATGGGCAATGGCTGAGGGCGTCAGCGTTGCCCATGTTCACCCCTGGTCGATGTACCAGGCGATACGAGTAGGCTGCCAGGAAGATGGCCCAGCGTGTCATCCTGGGCGATAGGGCTGCCGGTGTTGGTCGGTCTCCTGCGATGAGACCCAGGAGGGGGCGATGGTCCGTGATGAGTTCGAAGTCTCTGCCGAATAGGTACTCATGGAACTTCTTGACTCCTGAGACTGCTGCTAGGGCCTCCTTGTCAAGTTGACTGTAGTTCTGTTCGGTGCTCGAAAGAGTCCATGAGTAATATGCAATGGGCGCCTCTAGGTTGTTTGGCAGTCTATGGCTCAGGACGGCACCCACGCCGAATGGGGACGTGTCACAAACTAGAATGAGGGAAAGCGTAGAGTTATACTGGATCAGGAAACTCTGTGCTAACAGCAACTTCTTAACAGCGGCAAATGCTGTTGCTTCGGCTTTTCCCCAAATCCACTTAGCTTTCTTCATTAAGAGTCTATGTAGGGGTTCGGCTAATGTAGCTTTGTCTTTAAGGAAAACTGCATAAAAGTTCAACAGTCCGAGAAACGCTTGGAGTTCCACCTTATCTTTGGGGGTCGGTGCATCTTGGATAGCCCTGACCTTGCTCTCTGTGGGGTGTATTCCGGTTCCATCCACTTGGTACCCCAGGAATTCTACCGAAGGGACTGCTATCTTGCACTTATTGCATTTTACTCTGAGTCCTGCCCTTCGGAACCTTCTGAGCACCTCTCTAAGCCTCTCCCCCAGCTGGCTTTCATCTTCTGCGGTGACAAGTACGTCGTCGAAATAGGGTATGACCCCGGGAATCCCCTGTAGTAGCCTCTCCATGGTGCTACGCTGACTCCAAACTGGACTCGGGTACATTTAAAGGCACCTCTGTGCATTACGATGGTTTGTGCCTCTGCCGTCGTGCCATCTACTGGTAGCTGCTGATACACCTGCGCGAGGTCTAATTTTGTGAATAGCTTGCTGGGGCCCAGGGAATGTAGCAGATGATGTACGATAGGAACTGGATAGGCGCTCTGCTGGAGGGCCTTGTTGATCGTACACTTATAGTTGGCGCAGATGCGCACTGACCCGTCTGGCTTAACTAGGGTCACTATCGGGGTTTCCCATCATGCGTGGTCGACTGGCACCAGCACCCCCTGCTTAACTAACTTGTCCAACTCAGCGTCTATCTTGGGCTTTAACGCGAATGACACTCTCCTGGGCTTCAAATGGATGGGGGCAATATTGGGTCAAGATTGAACGAAATAGGGGTCCCCACATACTTGCCAAGCCTCTCATCGAAAACGTCCTGGAACTCCTGCAGCAGGTCGTCCTGTAGGGTGCTCCGCATGTTCCGGACTCCCGTGAATCCCATGCCCAGGGCTCTAAACCAGTCCATGCCCAGCAGGCTTGGGAGCTTGCCGCTGACTACGGTGAGGGGAAGCTTCTCCCGGAATTCCCCATACGCCACCTGGAACTCGCCGATGCCTTCCACGGGGATGCGGTTCCCTTGGTAGTCGCGCAGGCCCAACCGCTGGTGCCGTAATTGTCGTCTCTGGATGCTGGGGAAGGTCTGCTTCAGCTTGTCCCAGGACATGATGGTTATCGGTGATCTGGTGTCGATCTCCATAACGCAGTCCTGGCACTCAATCGCAACCATCGTGTAGGTCTTCTCACCCGGGAACGTGCAGGTCCTGCTGATTCGAATGGTGCAGGCCTCTAGGTCTTCGGATTTCACGCTGCTCCGCTGTCCTCCCCGCTGATTGGCTCTCGATCGCTGTGCCGTCTCAGAATGGCTGGTGCTGCCTCGTGACTTGTGCTGGGGGTTCTGCTTAGCTCTGCAGACTCTGGCGATGTGCCCCTTCCGCTCGCAATTCCGGCAAATGGCGTCTCGGAATCTGCAGTTCTGGCGCGGATGGGGCCCCCCACAACTCGCACAGGCATCTCGGTTACCTCTCTGGTCCCACCAGTACTGCTCGGTCCTGCAGACCTCTTCTTCCAACTCTGCTTCGCTCGCGGTGCAGACGGTCTCTTGGTGGACTGGAGCTGCTTTCTGTGCTGCTTTCATCTGTGTTGCGCCCTGGAGTTTCTCGGCTGCAATGGTAGACAACTCTTGTGACCTGGCCTCGTCCAACGAGATGAGAAGTGTGAGATTTGTCCTTGTGAGCAACCTTCTCTGCAAGCGAATATCTCTCACTCCACAGATTAGATGCTCTAGGAGCATTTCATCCAAGTCTCTGTACTCACACTAATTAGCGGCCTTACGCAGGGCAGCAACGTACTCGCTGATCGATTTGCCGTCCTTTTGCTTGCGCTGCCGGAACTCGAACCTCTGCACGTACTTGGAAGGCGTTGGGGCATAGTGGTCCTTTAAAAGCGTTTGCAGCGTTTGCCACGAAATGGTGTGGACCATGTTCGGTTCTGACAAGGCTTTGGCCATGTTGAACATCTTCGGCCCGCAGTGGCTCAGGAACAGGGCTTTCTTCCGAACATCCGATAGCCCTTGGAGATCGTTGGCCACCATGAAGCACTCGAAGCGGGACATGTACAATCCCCACTTCTCTTCCGCGGGTTGAAAGGCGCTGGCAGGGTGTAGGCAGACATCATAGGTAGATTCTCCGGTCCTCTGCTCGCTCGCCTGGCTGGTCTTGGTTTCAGCTCTCTCGTTGGCTCGTGGCTTCAGATCTTGCCGTGGCTTCTGGCCTCAAAATCCCATCCTCGTCGCCAATGTTAAGTTGGGTGAATGAGGACTCAGCAAGCCAGGCAGTGTGTGACAACAGCTCTTTATTTCAGGGTAAGAATCCAGCAACTGACCAGGGGAAACAGCTCCCCTTATATACCTTGCAGCTGTGGTGGTCAGCCAATCAGCTGATGGTCAGTTAATTCAAACTTCCCACCCAAACTTATATACATAACCATGATTTGTTTTTATTGTTTCTCCATCATTGTTTTTGTAAGGATTTAATTGTTATTTACTGAAGATGTGCTTTGTTCTAAGTTGAACAATTGATCAATCCATCAATCCATCAATCATTGGAATGAAATTTGATGTGCCAGCTCTTGTTTTCCTAATAGAGGAACTGATGTAACCCAAGGACTGAATTTCCTTCATGGCTGCCAGCTTCACCTAAGAAGCTAGCATCTGCAAAACAATAGGAAAAGGCACATTAAAATGACTTTGTGTTCTAATTGCATGCACTTGTGCCAATAATTTTCTCATATACACATAGCTTTCCTACATGGAAGCAATGCCTGTGTAAAGAAATCATTGATAGTGTTCTCATAATTTTAAATTGAGTGGCTATGTTGGCACAATATGCTAAGCTTGGTGAGTTGAAGACTGGTTAGTATGCTTCTCCAGGAATCCTGGAGAAGATCCTTCTCTGATGTGGCTTTTGCCCTCTGGGACATCTTATCCCCTGAGGTGAGACTGGCTCCCATCCTCCTGACTTTTTGTGAGAGCCTTAAGACCTAGCTTTATCAGATGGCTTGGAGACCCAATGAGGGAACTTCACACTGGAGGTTCACTAATTAAAATCTAATCCTACTCCCTCCTTTGCCATCTTGTGTTAATGATTTTATTTCCTTTTTCAGCTTTGCTATTTTATAACTGATGATTTTAATATTTTTAATGTTTTCTATTGTAAGAGCTGATGGACAGGAGATGGGTGCCAAATAAATTTCATAATAAATCAATAATAAAAAATAAATACTGTGGGTGGTGAAAGAAGGAATCTTCATAAAAGTTCTTTCTTTTAATTTTCTTTACAATATCAGGATCAACATTCAGAATGCAGCTGATACAGGTAGTGTCCAACCTCATGAGAATCTCATGAGATGATGCTTCTGATACTGTTCTTCTTTCTTTTTCAGACTAGAAACCGACCGTGGGTGGTGGTCATAGCAGAAATACTGTCTGGGCCCCAGCCCAACCCCCTGTAGCAGCCCGGGATGCAACAGGGGGCACAGCAGCACCCATGGCCTTCATGTCTCGGTTCTCCAGGAATACATCCAGACCTCCTGTCTGGAGGACACATGATGACACTATCAGCCACCCCATCCTCAGTGTTTTTGAGCTTGAGAGACTCCTGTACACGGGGAAGACAGCCTGTAACCATGCGGATGAGGTCTGGCCAGGACTTTACCTGGGAGATCAGTACGTATTGATCCCAATACTGGAGACGGGCCACTTCCAGGAGGTGGGGAAGAAGCAAAGGGGCAACATAGTGATGATTAGGGAAAGGATTCAGATGGGGGAAGGAAAGAAAGAACCTACAGGTAGCTCCCACCTTACCATCACAATTGAAACCAGAATCTCATCTCTAAGTGATGCAGTCATTAAGTGAGTTACTACATGACTGCATCTGACTTTACTGCCTTTTTTTTTTGCTGCAGTCATTAAATGAGCCTGGCTTTCCTTATGATTTTGTTGTACAAAGTTGACTAAGAAGCTCATAAATGATAATCACATGACCAAGGATGCTGCAACCACCATAAATACATGCTAGTTGCCAAGCACCTGAATTTTGATCACATGATTATTGGGGATGCTATGACTGTTGTAAGTGTGAGAGCCAATCATGTCAGTAATGTCATAACTTTGGTCACTAAACAAATGTTAGTAAATCAAGGACTACCTGTACCATATTGCCACAAATCACTTGTTAAATATATAATGCAACATAATTTGAAAGCAGGATTCTATCATCACCGGTTCTAGTATTAGTCACTAGGGCAGTTATCTCAGGGCAAATTCAGGGGGAGGAAGCCACCAATAGAGGGGAGAATTGTCATAACAGCTGCTGGGTGCACAGGAGGTTCATTTGCTATCTTCAGGACAGAAGAGATACTCTCACAATTTGGGCAACATTCAATTGGATAAAAAAGTTATTGTGTAGCTCAGTCTGAAAGGCTCCTCCATCAAAAGATAATCAAAGAGCAGCAGGAATCAAAGATCAGACAGGGTCTTTTGCACAGTGGTTTCTGGGCTAGTGTCAACTGGTCCAAAAGGAAATGAACCTCAGAAATCCCAGGCATGAACCTGACTGCAAAACTGTCACTTGCTAGGAATTGGCTTAGCAAAGCTCCACCACGTTCTTAAGAAAAGGCCAGCTGAGTGCAGATTGAAAAAAACTTGAGAAGGAATGGATAGAAGCAATGATTCTGGGAACAAGAGAGAATTTGTAAATGACTCCACTGCTTTATCATTCCTCCATGTAGAGATATAGCAGCCAACCGACATGAACTGGCCCAATTGAACATCACTCACATCCTCAATGCTTCTCACAGCAAGTGGCGGGGAGGTGCAGATTACTATGAAGGCACTGGCATCTGCTACCTGGGCATTGAGGCACACGACTTGCCCACCTTTGATATGAGCCCCTACTTTCAGCCTGCTGCAGATTTCATCCACAAAGCCCTGAGCAAGAGTGGAGGTGAGTCCATGGAAAAGGATGAGTTGACTCATGACTAGAATAGGTATATAGTATGTGTGCATGTTTCTCATTCAAACTGTACAATCAATTGATATTCCATTGTTTACAAAATAGAGTATCTTTCTAATGCAACATTGCTGACATCCAGTTCATATTCTCAGGTTGTATATCCAGCTTGAGTTTGGCATATAGCAACTTCTCAAAATATATCAATTGGTATTTAGTAGATTTATTTTCTTCTTTTTTGCTTTCTAAGCTGTTTTTTTTCTAGCTAAATCCCTCGCCATGGGGAGAGGTGGGAGAGGTGCAAACTACAAAGTAATTGGAGTACAAACTACAAAGTAAGGATTCCTTGAAATCAAGCTGGACCTCTGATGATGAACATGTTTATATAGAGTACTGGTAGCCCTTAACCAGAATTTACATTGCTAAGCAAGGTGGTTCTTAAATGAGTTGTACCCAATTTTATAACCATTTTGCCACAATTGTTCAGTGTTCAGTGAATCATTACAGTTGTTAACTGAATGATGTGGTTGTTAAGGGAAAGTGGCTTCCCCATTGTCGGAAGCCAGCTGGGAAGGTCACAAGTAGTGATCACATGACCCAGGATACGGCAACAGTTGTAAATACATGTTGGTTGCCAAGCACCAAAATTTTGATCACATGACTGCTGTAATGGGACTGCTGTAGTTGGAGCCTCCAGGTGCTTGAGGAGCACCTGGAGGCTCCAACTGGTGCAGAATGCGGCCGTGCAGGGGATTATGGGAGTGAGGGGGCGTTCCCATATGACACGTCTCCTGCGTGAGCTGCATTGGCTCCCGGTGGCCTTCCGGGTGCGCTTCAAGGTGTTGGTTACCACCTTTAAAATGCTCTATGGCATAGGACCTAGGTATTTGTGGGACCGCCTTCTACTACTGATAGCCTCCCACCAGCCAGTACGCTCCCACAGAGAGGGACTCCTCAGGGTGCCGTCGGCCAGGCATGTCAGCTGGCGACCCCCAGGGGGAGGGCCTTCTCTGTGGCAGCAGCTGCCCTCTGGAACGATTTGCCCCTGGAGATATGCATGATACCAGATCTCCGAGCTTTTTGCCATGCCCTAAAAACTTTTCTTTTCCATCAAGCAGGGCTGGCATAACCCCCCCCCCCTTTTGAGATGTTAGATTTTTAATTGTCTATGGGTTTTAATTGAGATGTTTTAAATTTTGGGCCAAAGTTGTGTAATTCTATTAAAATTTAAAATTTTGTATTGGAATGTTTTTTATTTTTGGCTGTGCACCGCCCTGAGTCCGGTAGGAGAAGGGTGGTATACAAATTTAATAAAATAAATAAATAAAATAAAATAAATAATAATTGTAACTGTGAGGACCAATCATAAGTGACCCCCGCTGCTTTCACTGATTTTGTAATTTCAAATAGTCATTAAATAAATGGTTGTGAGTCGAGGACTATCTGGACCTGGGGATTTTCCATCTGTAGTTCTCAGTGGGGTTGCACTCTCCCCAGGCAGAACTGGCAACTAACATAGGGATCCTCTTAAATTCTCAGCTCTTGCCTAAACAGCTAATAGTCAATGACCAAGAAGGTTTTTGTTCAGCTCACAAGATCTGACAGCATGTGCATGTTCTGGATCCTCTTTATAAAACATCTGGTGGGATTTGGGAAGTGTACCATCTCTCTTTTGGTACTTGCCACCTGGAATGGCCTATCCCTCACCCATACCCTAAGATGTGGGTAATTCAAATTTGTTGGTGTTCTGTAAGGCCTTGAAGAGTTGGTTTTTCCTCCCAGATATAAAGTCAAAATATTGGATGATCCCATCTGTAATCATTTGAAATTGAAAGATTGTAGTGTGGGATCAATGGTGATATGTTGTGATTTTTGTTTCTGGCTTCTGGTTTTCAATTCTACGGAAGCTGCCAGGAGTCAGTTTGTGAATTGGGTGACCATGTAAATAGATTGATTGATTAAATAAATGTCAGGCGCAAAAAACCAGGACTACACATTAAGTTCCAGTGAAGCTGATTTATTGCTTATACCTATAAAAAGAATTTAGTCAACTAATGGTCAGCACTAAATTGGTGCTAGATAAGAGTTAATTAAAGAAGGGTTGGACTGGGACCACTTGTGGGAACATAGACTGCAGGCTGATTCTTCTCTTGACTTCATCCCCAGATTATCTCTCTCCTTCTCCTACAATAAATAAATAATTTCAAATTATGCCGGAAAGCTAATAAGATGTAGTGTAATATCAGGTTCCTTAGGGCAGCTGACAAAAGTCTGAAATAAATGACTTCCTCTGAATCTCTGGGCCCCAGATTTCTTTGTGATGTTTGATATTGACATTTTCTTAAATTGACCTTCTTCCCATAGGGAGAATCCTTGTTCACTGCGCCGTGGGGGTAAGCAGATCAGCTACCCTGGTCCTTGCCTACCTCATGATTTATCACCGCTTGACTTTGGTGGAGGCCATAAAGACCGTCAAGGACCATCGAGGCATTATTCCCAATCGGGGTTTTCTACGCCAGTTGACCACCCTGGACAACTCCCTAAGGCTGAAGAGAAGACTGTAAGCAGATGAGTTGTTGGGAAACCACGATAGTGTAGTTTGTGTTGGTAAACATGAGGCATTACTAGCCTAATTTGGGCTCAGGTAACCCTTACCTTCCATAAATCCTGCCTCACAGAAGTTCAGCTCTAACATTTCAAGATGTACTCCCAGTGTTCTCAGTGGTTAGGTTCAAGAGTTAACTAGAGATGAGCAAGTTCAGGTTTCTGAGAGGAAGAGGTTTTCTTTCTCCTTTTCCCTGTTGGCTTCCCAAAGCCACTTTCCAAGACAATGTCCCAACCTCATACTGAGGAAGTTTTTAATGCTGAAATTCCTATGGAGTGATATGTCTTGTGATTTGTTTCCTCCTATTTGTTTCTAGCTTTTGTTTTAAAAAGTGGCAAACCCCAATGTATTTTAACAATCAAAATAAAGTTCTACAGAACACAAGGATGCTAAATGGATTTTATTTTTCACATCCAAGCTGAAAGAACCTTTCAGAAATTTCTGCCATATTAATGAATGGAAAAACATGCTAGACGATTTCTTTGAATTAGAAAAAAGAAAACATCCCTATAACACCACTACTAAAAATTTCGAAAGGAGAACTTGGTTTACGATATCTTCCATTGGTATTTAATAGAAATAGAAAGGCTCCAGATGAAAGAGAATGCTATAAAATACTCCTCAACTTATGATCATAATAGAACCAAAATTACCATTGCTAAGCAAGACAATTATTATTAATTTTACAACCTTTCTTGCCACAGTGTTTGTTAATCACTGCAGTTTTTAAGTTAGTAACACAGTTGTTAAGTGATTCTGACTTCTACATTGACTTTGCTTGTCAGGTCACAAAAGAAGATTACATGACCTTGAAACACTGCAACCATCATAAGTATGAGTCAGTTGCCACGTATCTCAATTTTGATCAGGTGACCATGGGGATGCTGCAATGGTCATAAGTGTGAAAAACAGTCATAAGTCACTTTTTTCAGTGCTGTTGTAACTTCAGTCACTAAACAAATGATTGTAAATCGAGGATTGCCTATGGGATTAAAAAAAACAAAAGCTTAAAAAGTTAAGCTTAACTCCTAATGTCTATAGGAACATATCCATCTTTTTCTTTGACAGCATTGTAGAAATAGCTTGCCATTGCTTTTTTTCTAGCATAGTTTTGAAGATGTCAACCTACAGTACTGAAATTGCTACCCTTCTAAGTACTAATCCAGTCTGACCCTGCTTAGCTTTGGAAAATCTGTCAGGTCAACAGGGAGCCTGTCTGGGGCAAAAGGCAGGTATGTATTAAGTAAGTGGAAGGGCACTGAAAATTTCAGTGATTTTTTTTTTCTTCTGAAAGCAAATGTCCTGGGGTTGAGCTCAGAAGGCAAAAGAACAGCAGGCATACCGTTTCACTGAAGACAAATTATGGAGTGTCTGGTTAAAAAAAATATTTATTTATTTATTTATTTTTTGTCTGATGCTGATTGAAAGCTTTTCTTACATTGGAGGTTTTCTGGCTCCATTTAGCCTTAAAATAAACTAGAGGATGGATCAAAACCCATCAGCATGTCTAGTGCAATAGTTTTATGTGCATAAATGCTAGGCTTAATAAAGAAGCAGCTTGTCATACTTCAGAATAAACACCAAGGGGCAGTAGAACCTGGAGAACTAATGATAACAGCTAAGCAAAGAAACAGAAATGGAAAAATACAATTCTATTTGGCTTCCCTGTTGAAAAATAAAGTCCTTCCGTTATTAATATTCCTCAATCCCAGAAGCCCCTGATATGTGCCAGGGGCAAAAAACAATGGATGGAAACTAATCAAGGAGAGAAGCAACCTGGAATTAAGGAGAAACTTCCTAAAAGTGAGAACAATTAACCAGTGGAACAGCTTGCCTTCAGGAGTTGTGGGTGCTTCATCACTGGAGGTTTTTAAGAAAAGATTGGAAGTCATTTGTGTGAAATGGTAGGGTCTCCTGCTTGACCAGGGGGTTGCACTAGAAGACTTCCAAGGTCCCTTTTCAGCTCTATTTTGATTGATTGATTGATTGATTGATGAGGACAATGCTGGGAGCTGTAGCTCAGCAACTACCAGAGTACTATCAGATCCTCATCCCTGCTATAGAAGGTTAATTATAGAGTCAGACCCCTACCTAAGCTACTTGAAAAAGTTATATACACAAATAGATATACACAAAGATTTTAACTTCTAAAATAGCGCTGTGCACCTCCATTGACCAAATATAGCAATCAGAGAACAGGTTTGAAAGAATTTGGATTATCAGTCCAGACAAAATTGGCAAGGAAAGAATGATCAAAGGCTGCTGATCCCAGTAGCTTATATCACATTATATTTCAGCTAGAATTAAAGGCAGCATATCTTAAATACTGATTGTCTGGCTTTCAGACTAAAGATCCATTAGGCTGGACACTAGAAAAGCTACATTATATCATAATCTAAACTTGGAAATAAAAATTGGAAAATTTGGAAGAGATTAAATGGAATCAATATCGCTTCCATATTCCCTTTTTAATTGCCTAATGAGAGAAAATGTGTAATAAAGATCTGGAAACAAAGAAAGGCAGCTCACAAAATATATCACTTTCAGCCCACTAATTTAAAAATGCAAAACAATTTTGACACCACCACCCCCATCTGTATGCACTGACACTATCACAGAAAATGTCTCATCCTGTTTACAGACATACAAATGTATTTAATACTTATCTCTCAGAAAGCTCATGAAATCAGCTTCTCCAGAATATATTGATTTTATTGCCTTCATAGTTCATACCTTTTTGCTAGCTTTTTAAAGTCAGCTGACTGAAACTTTGACAAACCTCCATAAGACACCAGAATTTTGTTTTGATACAGCAGTACAATGGAGTCATATTACAATGATGATAACAGTCACCTGAAATATTTTCATTTTGCAAAATATCCTTGGATCCAAATTCCTGAAAGAGCATCATGTCCATTTATAGAGGAAATAAAAGATGACCTGGCTAGAAGTGTGGGCATCGTAGTGCAATAATAAATGAAACCCTCATTTGGGAGAATCTAACCAATGCCAGACTGGGCTATTGGCAAGCAGTACTTAGTTCTTCTTGTGTATAGTAATTATGCACAATTGTGCACAAAAAGAAAGAGAGGAACTGCACACTTGGTGAAATTTAAGCCCTTCTTCAAAGGGCTGGACTCACCAATATGAGTCCATCCAATATGAGTCCATGAGTCCATTCAGTAATCTGAGGTCATCTAATGACCATTTTTCTATGTACAGCCAACATATTGAGAATTCCTCTTATTGTAGTATTGGCCTCGCAGAGAAGACTTTTTTGTAACAAGGAACTTTAACTAAGTAGTGGGTGATACTGATACCAGATGTATTAAAATAACCAATCCTCAATTGCTACAAGGTCTCAAGAGTTAAAACAGAATGTTAGACCTGTTTGGATTCCAAATCAGATGTTCCAATTGTTACTTCTTTGTTGAAAATGTTGTATGATTCTCTCTTCATTCTAAAGTGGTCCACAAAATAAAAAAAGCCAGGTGATCTCTGCCTTTTGGCTCAGAAGTTAAATATGATATAAATGCAGAAGGGAAAGAGGAATGGGAAGGAAAGGAAAGGAAAGGAAAGGAAAGGAAAGGAAAGGAAAGGAAAGGAAAGGAAAGGAAAGGAAAGGAAAGGAAAGGAAAGGAAAGGGGGAAAAAACAGAAGATATTTCACATCTATCAGACAGCTGAAGACAGGGCAGAAGAAGAAAAGCATCAGCATAAACCTTAGCGTGGCTAGCTTCACAGCAACTTTTTGCCATTTTTAGTTGCCCAAACAAAACTAAAGCAGTGGCAGTGATATGATCTCACCCGATTCCCTTGTTGTCTCTTTCCATGTCTGGATAACAAAGCTGAATGAAGAAAATTAGTTTAAACCCTTCTTAGGTCCAGGGTTCCCTGGATTATACTGTTCATACAACACATCAGCCCTCCAAACACATGTGTCAACACTGGGAGTAAAAGAACTATCCTGAGTAGGCCTCCTCCAATGTAAATCATGCTGAATTTAAGGTTAACTCAGTTACAGTGGAAATGGGCAGGCTGGCAAACCAAGTTCCTCTTTGTTGTCTTTAATAGGCAACTTTTGCATACATTTAAATCTTTCATCTATAGTAGATGGTCAGCAGTTTCCTGGAAGTTTCAAACTCCAGGTGGGGAAATGAATAAGGGAGATTGTCACACCCCAACATTTATCATTTTCTTCCAAAGATCCTTTCTAGACACATATTTATTATCCATTCCAATTTTAAAATTTTGTAAAGCCTTCACCTTAGACAAAATGGATACTTCCTTGGATGTTTTAAGAGTATTCCTATACACAGGAATTTATAATCCATGTGGTGATGGTTCAACAGAAACTTTAGATCATGGGCTATGAAACTGTTTCCTATAAACAGATCCTTACATATCCTGTCTTGAAGAAATTTCTAAGTAGGGATATATACTTTTATTCAGTATCTTGTTTGTATCTGAGCTGTATTACAGCCACAAGGCTGTAATAAATAAATATTAAGCGAGATCTATCACTCGTAAAAATCTATAGTTTTCCTTAAAAAATGCACAGCTCATATTTCACAGGCAATGTTCCTGTTTTGCCAAAACAGAAAGGAAAGGGGAAGGAAGAGAAAAAGACAAACAGAGAGAGAAATGTTGCTGCAAATAAATAATGGAATACTGGTTTAGCCCAGCCTTTGTTTGAAATGGCAACATTGCTCAAAGACACAGTGGCACTAGCATATGGCAAGTCCCTCCTCAAACAAATATTTGAATGCAATGTCACATATTTATTGTTGTTACAAAATACTCATTGTTTTCAGTGTCATGAAAGATTGCAGCCTCTGACTATAAATCTATATGAATCCAGTTTGTGTAGGTACAACAGGGAGCAGGAAAGAGACATTTGGAGGGACAGGAACACTTGTTTCTTGGGTACCTCTTGGGACTTGTATGTTAGTTCATGATGACAAAAATCCCTTTTAATAAAACATACTGGTCAAAAAAGATGCTACTAAAGCCCTAATTTTTGGAAGAACCAAACACAACACCTGAATTAATAATGCTGTGAAAGATAGTCTTCAATTTGAGTCAAATTCCAAGACTGTTATTCTGTTTTTTAAAAACAGCTCCTATTTACTATGTAGCTACAGATATTACTTTTCTAGCAGGAATGCAGAAACAATCTGCCAACACCTTTTTCTCGGATGTTTTTCAACTGCTTTGTGGTCTCCTTTCTAAGCATTTACCAGTTCTGACTTGGTTACTTCTCAAAATCAGCTCAAGTTTTGTAATTCTGTCACTTGCAATGATTTTACATATCATGTCTTCTCCAGCCCTTTTGTTATGGAATGAAGAGATTGAGAGTCATCCCAAAGGGCAAACAGAATCAGATTTATTGCAATAGGTTCAGAGTCCAATTCGTACCTGGAAGTCTGAACAAATTATGGGTCGGGGACCCTGGTCTTTATACCGTTTCAAACAAAGGATTCTGTGAACTCAGCGGTTTTCATTTAGAAACATTTGTTACATCAAAGAGACATTTCCTAATTACAAAAGTTCTTACATGTCTTGCCAAACAATTATAACTGTTCTTAAGATTACCGTACCATGTATTCAATATTATCTTAGTTGAATGAGACTCACTGTCTTATTTTGGCATCCTTGACATTTATAACCTTCAAACAGTATATCACCCAAGATATCGCTCCTCCTGACAAGAGAGAGACCCTTTTCACAGACTGTTGTTTATACAAAGGAATTTGGCTGGCTCTTGTACTTATCCACTGGATACATTTGGAAATGAATACTAGAAAGATGTCCAGTGGTCATTTAGTAGGTCCCGCATTCATCATCATCATTATTATTAGAGAGGGTCCTTCAGTGGTCATCTAGCTGGACCCGCATTTCCTACTTTACTTTCCTCCATGTTTAGATAAGTTTTTAATCACAGTTGGGACAAAAACACTGATAGGAAAAACTTTTTTTTAAAAAAAATCTCTAGTCACTGCATCAATCAAATTCTTTGCTGTGGTAATTTTAAAAAAATGAAAACTAATCCCACAGAACTATCTTAGCTGTTGGTAGATGAATATCACTGTGAATTGATTTTAAATGCTGCACGAACCATCTGAGAACTGCCTATACATTAGAATGTATGAGACATAAATATTTATATATATAAATAAAATATAAGAGACAAGGGATTTGATTTCAGGGCAAGTGAATCCATCTCAAGAATTTTATCATCTTCTGTTAAATATAATTTTGCCACATGGAAGATTCAGTGTACAAACTATTCAGTGGTAACCTTGAGAAACAGGATGCTATTATTTAAGCCTTTTAAAAATTATTAATGCAATGTTTCCACTCCAACCCCCTCAATATTCTTTCCTTATTTCTCTCTTTTGCCAAAGTTGGTGATGATGATGATTTTTCCACCAAAACTATTGAAACCTTGTAGTGCACATGTCTAGAGATAGGTGAGATTCCCTGCCTTTGTAATTATAGTTGATCCAATTTTCAACCTTCCTTCAGTTCTCCCACACATGCACCCCACTTCAATGTGTGGGTCCCAAAACTACTAAATCCCTTCACTTTTCTCCTTAAAAAAAAGCTAGGCCTTGCGCAATACATAAGCAGCAATCACAACCAGGCTAAGAAAGTGGATGCCAGACAGTGCCACACAGTCTCCAGAATGAGACTAAGTGGGTGGATTTGGAAACAGCAAAGAAAGATAACAGAAAAACAGGATTGGAAGTGATCTTGGAGGTCTTTTAGTCCAACCAGCTGACCATCTTGCAACCCCCACCCAGCAAGCTGAAGTGTAGCCGGCTCGAATCGAGCCGCAGATGGAGCCAGAAGATCATTAAGCCGCCGTGAAGGTTGTTAGGGATGTGTGGCAAGCGGCAGGCAGCGGCGAGCGCTAAGACCGGGGCCTGGCTGTCACGAGCCAAACGGCTGCTAAGCTAACGCGGTTGAAGCAACGATCGGAAATGTTGCTATGGCGGTGGCAGCGGCAGCGGAGACTGCAGCGATGGTGCCTGGGCTGCAGAAAATCTAATCTGCTGCAGGCTGGGCACCGTGGGCGGCGAAGCAGGGGCGGTGGCCATGGCTACAGGGGCGGAGCTGGCTGCAATGACACTCACAACAATGATGACGACAACAATAACAACAGCAACATCAGGAGACTAGGCTGCCCTCTTCGTGATGATAGAGAGAGCTTTGCTGCAAACGACTACTTCCCCCTCATTATAATAGGAAGGGGGCCTGGACAACTCCCCCTTAAATATTAAAGGAGAGGTTTCAACATAATTACCTGAATGGCCTTGTCTAAAAGAGCATGATGGTGATGGGGGCTGAAAAATGAGGACATAATTCTTTTGATCTTCCCCTCAACCATTTCTCTCCCCCCCCCCCTTACTAGACCTAGACCTAGTTTGGGCCATTCAGCGAAACCTTGCAGCTGCTTGATCAATTTACAGCCTTCATTTTAAACATTTTTAAACATTTTCCTCCCAACTATCCTGATTGTCCTGGCTATCCTGATTATTCGATCTCATCTCTTCTGCCTGGATGCTCCACCTTACTTTTCCACCTTACCTTCAGATTTGCTTGTATCAAAAAGGGAGGAAGCACAAACATCGAGAGTCTTGAAAGATTTATCTATACATCTATTCACTTGGATGGGATGGACCATCTCCTCTACTGTTTTTGAAACTGTAGACTGGTCACTATGAGAAGGCAGTCATTAAGACTCTTATCCCCCTTTTGGACCAACTTATTTAATCACATGACTTCCCATCACCATGAAAGGATGATGGTATTCCGATGTTATAGTATACCGGCTTCCTTGTACAACTATCCACCTTACCTTTTTGTCTTAACCATCTATTTTAAACCATCTTTAACACCTTTAAGAAGAAAATTAGCCTTTCATCACTTCCAATTCCATCTCTCCTCTAATGTATTCAAAAACAGAACTCCTCACACTGCGAGATTCCCCCCTCTCGCAGGTTTGGCCCTCCCAATTATCTAGGACCGCCCTCAAGGACAGGTTTTGGAACCCCAAGAGGTGGTATGCTAAGAACCTGAAGCTTTGGGGTTTTTTAGATAGTTTTTCAAACTCTATTTTAAAAAGATCTGGGAGGAGGGTGGTTTCTAATGTAAATAAGGAGGCTGGGGGACCTCCCGGGAGGGGGGTGGGTTGTGTGGGTTCAGGGGTTAATCTGCAAGGGACGAGGTCTAGTCCAGCTAAGGAGCACGATGGAGGTGATACAAAATCCGGAGTCAAGGAGGGGGTTAGAGCTTATACTATCGGTAAACATTACATCAGTACTATAGGTGGGAGGGGCAGATATGGCGGGAGTAGGGGGCCATATCAAGTGAAGGGAGTACGCGCTCGCTGTCTTCAAGCGGTGGCATGCTCCGGCCCCCAATGCTCTGCTCGTTCCCCAGGTTGCACAGACCCTCAGGCCCTGGACCTTCGGCTGATGCTATGCAACGCCAGGTCTGTGGTAAACAAAGCCCCCCTCATTTGTGATCTTGTTCAAGAGGGGGGAGCGGACCTGGCAGGTATTACGGAGACCTGGCTGGGCCAGGAGGGAGGGGTTTCTCTCATAGAGATGTGCCCACCTGGTTTCCGAGCATTTCATCAGCCAAGGTCACAGGGGAGGGGTGGGGGGGTGGCAGTTATCATTAGAGAAGGTCTTGGCCTGAAGGAGGCCACTGTTCCTCAGACGGTCGGATGTGAGTCCCTCCTTGTGAAGTGGGGTCATGGGGTACAGATGGGCTTGCTAGTTACGTACCTGGCTCCCTGCTACGTGGCGGCAGCCCTGCCTGAGCTACTCAACGTTATAGCCGCGGTGGCGGTTGATATCCCTAGACTTATAGTCATGGGAGATTTCAACCTGCCATCCGTCGGTGAGGCGACAGAGGTGGCTCAGGAGTTCATGGCTTCCATGACGGCCATGGACCTGACCCAGTTAGTTCATGGCCCTACTCACACTGAGGGAAACACGCTGGACCTGGTTTTTGTCTCTGGTCAGTGGTTGAGTGATCTTGAGATAGGGGATATAGTGATTGAGCCCTTGTCATGGTCGGATCACTCCCTCCTTCACTTTGACCTTCGAACCACCGCACCCCGCCGCAGGGAGGCGGAACCGATAAGGTGGTTCCGCCCCAAGCACCTGATGGACCCAGATAGGTTCCAGAAGGAGCTTGGGCCATTTCCTGAGGCTCTGGCACATGGCTCGATTGAAGACCTGGTGGCCACCTGGGATAGGGAGGCTGCTGGGGCCTTGAATCGAGTCGTGCCTTTGCGGCCTCTGACTCGACGCCGATCTCGCCTGGCTCCTTGGTACACTGAGGAGCTGAGGGAGATGAAGCGTCGGAAAAGACGCCTGGAGAGCAGTTGGAGAGCCAGCCGATCTGAATCTGACCGAACACTGATAAGATCTCATATTAAGACTTACCTAGTGGCGATAAAAGCGGCAAAACATAACTATTTTTCCGCTCTTATTGCATCATCAGATAACCGCCCGGCCGCCTTGTTTAGGGTGACCCGCTCCCTGCTCCTTCAGGAAGTGCGGGAAGACCCCTTGGAGGGTAGAGCCGAGGATTTTGTTCAATAATCAACACCTGGACTCTGACATAGTAGATTCAGGGGAAAGGACGGAGGCAGGTCTTGAGAATACCACCTGGGAAGAGTTTGATTCTGTGACTCCCGAATATGTGGACAGGATACTGGGGAGGCTGAATGCTACCACATGTTTATTGGACCCGTGTCCCTCCTGGTTGGTGCTGGCCTCTCGGGAGGTTACACGAGGCTGGCTCCAGGGGATTATAAATGCTTCTCTGAGTGAGGGTGTCTTTCCTGCTGCCTTGAAAGAGGCAGTGGTGAGACCTCTCCTCAAGAAGCCTTCCCTGGACCCGGCAATATTGGCTAATTACCGTCCAGTCTCCAACCTTCGCTTCGTTGCGAAGGTTGTTGAGAGTGTGGTAGCACAACAGCTTCCTCAGTACCTGGATGAATCATCTTATCTGGATCTGTTCCAGTCGGGCTTCAGGCCTGGACACAGCACGGAAACGGCATTGGTTGCATTGGTTGATGATCTCTGGAGGGCTCGGGACAAGGGTTGTTCCTCTGCCCTGGTCCTATTAGATCTCTCAGCGGCTTTTGATACCATCGACCATGGTATCATGCTGCACCGGCTGGAAGAGTTGGGAGTGAGGGGCACCGTGTTGCGATGGTTCTCCTCCTTTCTCTCTGACCGGTCGCAGTCTGTGTTGGCAGGGGGTAGAGATCGACCCCGAGGTCCCTTATATGTGGGGTACCACAGGGATCAGTTCTCTCACCCCTTCTGTTCAACATTTATGTGAAGCCACTGGGTGAGATCATCCGTGGTTTCGGGGTGAAGTACCACCAGTACGCTGATGACACCCAGCTGTACATCTCCACCCCAGACCACCCCAATGATGCCCTTGAAGTGATGTCCCGGTGCCTGGAGGCTGTACGGATCTGGATGGGGAGGAACAGACTCAGGCTCAACCCATCCAAGACCGAGTGGCTGTGGTTTCCAACATCCCGATATAGTCAGTTGGTGCCAACGCTGACTATTGGGGGCGAGTCATTGGCCCCCACGGAGAGGGCTCGAAACTTAGGCGTCCTTCTGGACTCACAGCTATCTTTAGAAGAACACCTGACGGCTGTGGCCAGAAGGGCTTTTTATCAGGTTCGCCTGATACGCCAGTTGCGCCCCTTTCTAAATCGGGACTCATTAAACACGGTCACTCATGCCCTCGTCACTTCCCGCCTGGACTACTGCAATGCTCTCTACATGGGGCTCCCCTTGAAGAGCACCCGGAGGCTCCAGTTGGTCCAGAATGCAGCTGCGCGGGTAGTTATGGGAGCGATGTGGCGCTCCCATGTGACACCCCTCCTGCGCGAGCTGCACTGGCTTCCTGTGTTCTTCTGGGTGCACTTCAAGGTTTTGGTTACCACCTTTAGAACGCTCCATGGCTTAGGACCGGGGTATCTTCGAGACCGCCTTCTGCCACCAGTACCCTCTCACCGACCAGTACGCTCCCATAGAGAGGGGCTTCTCAGGGTGCCGTCGGTCAAACAGTGTCGACTGACAGCCCCCAGGGGGAGAGCCTTCTCTGTGGGGGCACCCACCATGTGGAACAAGCTCCCCCCGGAGATACGGACAATCCCAGATCTCCGCGCTTTCCGCCGTGCCCTCAAGACGTTTCTATTCCAGCAGGCTGGCCTGGACTAACCTCTTCTAAAATTGCTCTTATATTTTTAAATCTTAATCTCATAAATTTAGAGTTTTAATTTTAGGTTTAAGACCAAATTATTTAATTGTATTTTAATCAATTCTTTAAAATATTTGTATTATATGTATTTTATCATTTGTCTGTACACCGCCCTGAGTCCCCCGGGAGTAGAGCGGTATATAAATATAAT
>WNWU01000077.1:1334614-1354008 GCA_012654045.1 Ptyas mucosa
ATTATATTTATATACCGCTCTACTCCCGGGGGACTCAGGGCGGTGTACAGACAAATGATAAAATACATATAATACAAATATTTTAAAGAATTGATTAAAATACAATTAAATAATTTGGTCTTAAACCTAAAATTAAAACTCTAAATTTATGAGATTAAGATTTAAAAATATAAGAGCAATTTTAGAAGAGGTTAGTCCAGGCCAGCCTGCTGGAATAGAAACGTCTTGAGGGCACGGCGGAAAGCGCGGAGATCTGGGATTGTCCGTATCTCCGGGGGGAGCTTGTTCCACATGGTGGGTGCCCCCACAGAGAAGGCTCTCCCCCTGGGGGCCGTCAGTCGACACTGTTTGACCGACGGCACCCTGAGAAGCCCCTCTCTATGGGAGCGTACTGGTCGGTGAGAGGGTACTGGTGGCAGAAGGCGGTCTCGAAGATAGCCCGGTCCTAAGCCATGGAGCGTTCTAAAGGTGGTAACCAAAACCTTGAAGTGCACCCGGAAGAACACAGGAAGCCAGTGCAGCTCGCGCAGGAGGGGTGTCACATGGGAGCGCCACATCGCTCCCATAACTACCCGCGCGGCTGCATTCTGGACCAACTGGAGCCTCCGGGTGCTCTTCAAGGGGAGCCCCATGTAGAGAGCATTGCAGTAGTCCAGGCGGGAATCAGGTCTTAAGAAACCAGAAAATTACAGACCAATATCTTTATTAAACACAGACTATAAAATTTTTGCAAAAGTACTAGCCAACAGATTGATGCCAGTTATTCAAAAGATAATTCATCATGACCAAGCAGGATTCATTGAAGGCAGATATATGAAAGAGAATGTTAGGCAAGTTATAGACTTAATGGACTATCTAGATAAGAATAAACAGATCTCTGCAGTGCTGGTTTTTTTGGATGCGGAAAAAGCCTTTGATCGAGTGAATTGGAACTTTATAATTAAGACTTTGGAAAAAATGGATTTGGGGGAGCGGTTTATACAAGCGATTGGTGCAATTTATCAAGAGCAATGTGCACAACTTATCATAAATGGATGTCTAACATCGAATTTCAATATACAAAAAGGCACCAGACAAGGTTGTCCATTATCCCCGCTATTATTTATTCTAACTTTAGAAGTCTTACTTAATGCAATACGGGACTCGAACTCTTTGACTGGAATAGCTATAAGGCAAGAGGACTATAGAACTAAGGCATTTGCAGATGATCTGGTTGTTACCCTATCACAACCTATGAATTCAATAATTCAGATGAAAAATATTATAGAAGATTATGGCATGGTATCTGGTTTTAGGCTGAACCAGAAGAAAACTAAAATGATTGTCAAAAATCTGACAGAGAGCAAAAAAAAGGAACTGGAAAGAATGGCAGGTTTTGAGATTGTCTCAAAGGTCAAATATTTAGGAGTACAAATTGCAGATTCAAATGTTAAACTGTTTCAAAATAATTATGAGGTTCTGTGGCAAAAGATACAAAAAGATATGCAAAACTGGAAGAAACTGCAGTTATCATTGCTTGGAAGAATATCAGCAGTAAAGATGAATGTTTTACCTAGATTTATCTTCTTATTTCAAATGATACCGGTGCTTAAATCAGATAAACCATTGCTAGAATGGCAAAAAGGACTGAATAAATTCATTTGGAATGATAAAAAACCAAGAGTCAAACTGAAAATAATGCAAGATACTCGTGAGAGAGGTGGTCTTAAACTCCCAAACCTTTGACTATATTATGAAGCAACTGCATTGATACAATTAAGTGATTGGTTTGGGAAAACTAAGACTGATTTGTTGAACATAGAAAGTCATGACCTTGTTTGGGGATGGCATGCATATCTATTTTATGATAACAAAGTGGACAAAGTGTTCAATAGTCATCTACTTAGAAATGCCTTGTTGAGAGTCTGGAGGAAGCACCGAATTAATTGGGATTACAAGATTCCGTTTTGGCTGGATCTTGCTGATACCATGTGGAATACAAATATTAAGTCACTCGGGGGTTTCTTATATAAAGAGTTACTTTACTTTGAAGAGGGCAGGTGGCGATTGAAGACTTTGGATATGCTGTTGGAAGAAGGGAAATCGTTGACTTGGTTGCAGTACAATCAATTACAGATGAGATGGAAAGAAGATCAACAAACTGGTTTAATGGAATATGAAGTAGAATTGGTTGAACAGATAAAGCAGACAGGTCCAATGCATATTAAGAGAGTTTATAATGTTCTGTTAGAAAGGGATTCAGAAAATGAGCTAGTTAAAGATTGTATGATTAAATGGGCACAAAATTTCTCTCAACCAGTTATGATGGAAACATGGGAAAAAATATGGGTTCAGAATGTTAAATTTACGCAGTCACAAAATCTATGAGAAAATTTTTATAAAATGTTTTATAGATGGCATTTAGACCCCAAGAAATTGTCTTGTATGTACCCTAATGTGCAGCCAAAATGTTGGAGATGTGATTGTTTAGATGCTACATATTATCACATATGGTGGACGTGCAAAAAGGTGAGGGCTTTTTGGATAAAAATCTGGTGGGTTATGCAAAATGTTTTAAAGAAAAAAATACAATTTTCTCCGCAATTTTTTCTATTGGGTATAGTTAAAGACTTTACACTGGGTGAAACTAAACTGATTTTGTACATGGTGACAGCAGCTAGGTTGTTGATTGCCCAACATTGGAAGAGTGATGTTTTACCGACTGTTGACCAATGGACTCAGAAAATGGCTGGATTTGCAGAAATGGCAAAGATTTCAGCTTTTTTAAAAGATCAGACGCATGAGAAGTACATACAGGAATGGAAATTATGGATTGAGTATGTACAGAATAAGTATCAGACTAGAAAATATTATATCGCTTTTAGTTGAGAAGAATTGATGATTATGTTAGTAAATATAGAAAAAAGATATGGAAGATTGAATAATATATATATTGTTTGGGAATATTAGCATTGCATATAATGGAAGTCAAGGGGGGAGGGAAGAGGGGGGAGGGGGAGGGCTAGGGTGGGGGTGGGATGGAATTATATATTGTTTTTTATATGTATTTTATAATGTTGGGTTAGGGTGGGGGGGGGAAAAGGGGGGAAAGTTTGTATTTGTAAAACTTTTTCAATAAAAAAAAAAGAATACCAATGAGAGCCCATAAGAGCCCAGCTTGTGATCTATCGCCTGTTTCCAGGGGGAGGGGAAGTTGTCAGTCAGCACTAGCGGGGACAGTCCCTCTGGAAAGTAATGAATTTTTAGCCAATAAATGATCATCCTCTTCCAGGCTCTTACCTTAATCTGAGGCATACCTGTCTCAATTCTTAATTGGGCATTTGGAGTTCCTTTGGGTGCAGCTAAGATGGCTTGCAGGAATTTGGTTTGTATAGTTTCTAGCAAGTTTTTCTTTGCTAGGATTCCTGTTTGTGCCCCATAAAGAATTTGCGCCAATGTTTTGGCCTCAAAAAGTTTTAAGGCAGCAGGTACTAATTGACCTCCTCCTGTATAAAAGAAGTGTTTAATTGCATTTGAGGACCTATTGGCTGCTTGCAATGTCTGCTCCAGGTGTGCCTTCGATGTCCCTTGAGAGTGGAAGACCACCCCAAGATATCTAAATGTCCTAACCTGTTCCAATCTGTGTCCTTCAATTTTCCAGGAGTATTGTCTGGGTCTTTTAGCAAAAACTAAAAATTTTAATTTATCAAAGTTAAGGACCAACCTGTTTGGTCTACAGAAGCCAAGTGTTGCCCTAATTGCTCTCTTCAGTCCTATGGGCATTTGTGAAATAATAGCAGCATCGTCAGCATAAAGGAGAATCGGGATTTTGCGTTGTGCTATGTTAGGAGGATGTAGGTCAGGGTTCTGTAAGAGATCAACCAGGGGGTTAATGTAGAAGTTAAAAGGGAGGGGGACAGGATGCAGCCCTGCCGTACCCCTTTTTGAACCCTTACTGGGCCAGTTAAAGTCCCTTGAGGATTACACCTCACTTTCAAGGTGGAATTGGCATACAATTTTTGTATGAGGAAAAGGAGGCGTTTATCGATTGTAGTGCATTTTAATTTCTCCCATAGGGTGTTCCTGGATATTGAATCAAAGGCCTGCTTGAAATCAAGGAATTAGAAATATATAATGAAGCCCTGATGGAGGCAAAATTACCAAACACGTGGAAAGAAGCATACATCTCCCTAATACCAAAAGAGAGGGCAGATGCCACATTAATAAAAAATTATAGACCGATTTCTTTGTTGAACACCGACTATAAAATTTTTATGAGTATAATTGCTAATAGGCTGAAAAAAATATTACATAACAAAATACATCAGGACCAAAATGGTTTTTTACCCACAAGACAAATAAAAAATAATTTAAGGATGGTAATGGATGTTCTAGAATATTACGAGATGCATCCGGAGAGACAGGTGGCCCTGATCTTTCTGGATGCACAAAAAGCGTTTGACCAAGTAAACTGGCAATTTATGAAATAACAAATTAAAAGTATGAATTTTGGTGAGAAATTTACAAAAATGATAACATCAATATACCAGGACCAAAAAGCATGTATTTTGGTAAATGGGGACCCAATGAAATTTTTTGGAATAAATAAAGGAGTAAGGTAGGGATGCCCACTATCACCCCTACTTTTTATCTTAACGTTGGAAAATTTGTTAATTACAATTAGGGCAAATAAAGAAATACAAGGATTAAAGATTAAGAGAGAAGATTACAAGGTCCAAGCCTTTGCGGATGATCTTGTTTTCTTCATAGAAGATCCAATAGAAACAACCCCCAAATTAATAAAAGAAATTGAAACTTTTGGAAAAGTAGCAGGCCTAAAAATTAATAAAGAAAAAACAAATATGATAATAAAAATATGACAACAAAACAAGTAGAGAAATTAGTAAAAGATTCAGGATTACAGGCAGTCAAAAAAGTCAAATACTTAGGGATAAATCTGACAGCTAGAACAGTAACAATAAAACAGGATAATTATGAACCTTTAGTCCAGAAAATAAAAGAGGATTTGGATAAATGGGGGAAATTAAGACTATCCTTACTGGGGAGGATAGCAGTGATAAAATCAAATATACTTCCAAGACTCCTTTATTTATTCCAAATGATACCAATAAAATTAGACAAAAAATTCTTTGATAATTTGGATAAAATAACGACAAATTTTGTGTGGGAAGGGAAAAAATCAAGAATAAAATTGAACATATTACAAGATGACAGAATTAGAGGCGGATTTGGTTTCCCGGCATGGCAAAAATATTATAAGGCAGCAAGCTTATTATGGATTAAGGAATGGGTAACCCTGGAGAACCAAAGACTGTTAAATCTGGAAGGACATGATCTAATGAAGGGATGGCATGCTTTTATTTGGAATTCTGGAAATAAAATATATAAACATTTCAACAACCATACTATCAGGAAATCCTTATTCAATACATGGCAACAAATTCAACATAAACATTACATAAAAATTCCTGGTTGGTTATCAACAATAGAAGCAATTACTCACCCCATATACTATCAAAACAAAAAATATTAAGATATAGAGAAATATTGGATATGCAGGGGAAATTAAAAACTAGGGAAGAACTAAAAGAACAAGGAATAGCAATAGACTGGTGGCCGTACTCACAAATAAAAACAAGATATAGGAAGGATCAGGAGGAGGGAGGAATAGACTTAAAACAAAATCGATTAGATAAATTATTAGAATCTAAAGAAGGGAAATTAATTTCGAAAATATATAAATATCAACTCGAATATGATTTGGCAGAAGAATTGGTTAAAGGGCAGATGATAGCATGGGCGAGGAATATTGGCCACAGTATACAGCTGGAAGAATGGGAAAGAGCGTGGGAAAATAACTACAGCATGACAAAATCGGTGGCCTACAAAGAAAATCATTATAAGATGTGGTATCGATGGCATCTGGCCCCCGCAAGATTAGCAAAAATGTACCCAAACATAAACCCGACATGTTGGAAATGTAAAGAAGCACAAGGAACTTATTATCATGCTTGGTGGCTCTGCCCAGAAATTAAGAAATATTGGAACAAGATAAAAACATGGATAATTGAAATAACAGATTATGAAATTGAATTAGAACCCAATTTTTTTTATTAGGCATGATTAAAAAGAATATTAGAAATGATATAAAATATTTAATACTCCACATAATTACGGCGGCAAGATTAGCATTAGCACAACTTTGGAAAATAGATTGAATGCCAACTGATCAGGAGTTAATACAAATACATGCGCAGAAATGGACAAACTAACTTTAGAGTAACAGGATAAGGAGGACTCAAAATATTATACAATATGGAATAGATGGTATCAATGAATAAACCAGAGAAAGGGAAATGGGTAGAGACGGAATTTAGAAGAAATCAATATAATCAAAAACAGCACTGTCAGAGGAATAGAAAATGAAATATGCCACGGTATGTCGGCATATATGTATATATGTATATATAATGGAAATTAGTTAGAAATTGTGTATTGTATATGTAAATTTGTCTCTTGATTAAGAGAAATTTGTATGTTTTAAATGTTTTTTATAAATGAATAAAGTTTTGTTTTTAAAATTAAAAAAAAAAAGAAATCAAGGAAGGCCACATTCATTTTTTGTGCGTATATTTTTGCACCAGATGGTGAAGTATCAGCATATGATCCACCATAGATCTTTCTTCTCTAAAACCGGCTTGTTCATCCTTGATTATCCCCCCTGAAATTAGCCAATCCTGGAGTTTATAGTTTAGGTGTTTAGCATACAATTTACTAATAACACTCAAAAGACTAATGGGTCTATAATTTCCTGGATCATTTCTATTACCCTTTTTATAGATTGGTATAATAATTGCTAATCCCCAATCTCTTGGCATACGGCCCATTTTATCTATTAATGTAAACAACGATGCTAAAAGTGGGGCCCACAAACTGGTGTTCTTTTTTATTATTTCTGGGAGGACATTATCAGCACCAGGTGTCTTATTAGCCTTAAGGGGTTCAATCAGCCGCGATACCTCTTCTGGTGTGACAGGGGGCCAATAAGCAGTTTGGTCCAAATTAATTTGGGTCTCCATAGTTACATAGTCGGGATCTGTATATAACTCTCTAAAATATTCTTCCCAGGCCTGAATCAGTACCTGATTAATTGGGGGTAGGGGTGATTTCCCCACTACTCTGGTGATGTACCAAAAAAGGGATGAATTTTTTGTCCTGACTGATGTAATTAATCTCTGCCAAGACTCCTTCAAAACCACACTTTTCTTTTCTTTTAGGAGGGTCTTATATTGTGCTTTCAACTCTTTTAAGAAGTGAATGTGATCCTCAGAAGGGTCATTTTTACTTCTTCTGTACTCTTTATTATATATCCTTTTTAATTGCATGCAAACAATTTTTTGTTCTTTAAAACTGGCTTTTTGGAGTGAGCTAGTATTCTCTTAGTGAGAACCGATTTCAAATTTGAGATTAAAGTTTCAAACTCCTCTAAGTATGGTCCTTCAAACTTATTTCTTAGTAGAGATGTATGTAATTCTATGGTTTCTGGAACTAACACCCATTTAGTAACTTCCTTTGCATTTTTCTCGGTCCATTTAATTTTTACCTGGGTATTTTGGCTCTCTAATCTGGATAGGTAGTTTGAGCCAACCCTTAGTAATTTCTGGTGTAATGTAAGAGTAAGGATAAGTGAATCGTGATCGCTTTCTAGATGCGAGTCTACCTCCATCTTCTGCAAGAACTTCAGGAGGTTGTATGATATTATCCAGTAATCAACTGTGGATTTTCTTCCTGCTCCTCGATAAGTATAGTCTGCTGGGTAGTCACCCCAAGTGGAACCGTTCAGGATACAAAGATCCAAGCGTACAGTCATCTGTTTTATACACAGTCCTGCCCGATTTGCCTTAGTGTCTTTAAATTGTCTGGGATGCAGGGGTTCTCCTGGTACATTCTCATCATAATGGATCTTAAATTGATTAAATAATGCTTGATCGTTTGGGCCCATCCTAGCTTTTAAGTCCACCCCAATAATTATTGCTGCTGTAGGGTATTTATCTAAGCAGCCCAGGATAAAATCTTCTATGCCATCCCAAATCTTGTTGATCAAATTATTCTTATTGAGTGGGGGAATATAGATATTGAAAAGCAAAATCTCCACCTGTTTAAATAAGAGTAAGGTAGTCACAACCCATACAAAGGTGGCAGTGATACACATTTAAATTGCAAGGATGTATTCACTAATGTCACAATACCCCCTTTAGCTCTCCCTCCCCCACCTTACTTGGAACAGCTGGGATAGAGTTAACCCAATATCCATCTAACTGTATCTCTGCGGAGGTCCAGGTTTCCTGTAAGAAGAGAATATCAAATTGTGATATATAGTCAAAAAAAAGTTCGTCTTTTGATGGAACAGTCCAACCCACTATATTCCAGGTTATGATGGAGAGGGGATCCTCTTATGCAGCTCATCAGGAAATTTAATTTATACAAAGGGAAGTTGTATGGTTGTTGCAATGGCTTGAGGTGTCATCACACACGAAATTGGCCTTCTCTAAAAGGAGGGGTGCCCCATCTAAATTCTGTGTCGACTCCTGGTAAAATTGTTTAGGGTAAGAGGATTTAGCACCAGCTAACAAGGCTTGCCATTCCAATGTCTCTTCTCTAGGTGTAGAGTAGGGGGTTATTCGGTTGTACTCCATTCGGCACTGAGACTGACGTGGGTCCTCTCTCGATTTCTTCTCTTCATTAAACTTGAACCTAGACATACCCAACTCCAAAAACCATTCTTCGTATGTTTTAGTCCCCTATTCATTTTTGTTGTTCGATGGAATAGAATAAACCAGCACTAGGGGGGAAAGGATTTAATCAATTACATAGCTTCATGGTGGTGACCTTTCTCCGTGTTTATTCTGCAACTCATTAGATGGGACACCCATTGTTTGCCAAAGCTGAGATCAGCAAAGTGTGACCCAACCAGGTCAGATTTGTTTGATGGTGGATTACAGATGCAGCCCAGTAGGTAGAGGAAAGTGCAAAGTCTTCTATGGAAGGGTTGATCTCAGTGAACAGTTTGGCGTTCACATGTGGTGTCTGTCATCATTTTTCCCAGTGAAGAATCTTCCATTTCAGGACATTTCAGTCAGTAATTCCCTTTTCCCCTGCAGTCCACTGATTTGGGGGAATTCAGTTAGTCCTGCGTGACTTATTTGCAAGAAATACCACATCACACATCTTCTTGATTAGGCCTGAGAAATGTCTATGTGACACCCTGTAGCAGACATCAAAGTGACTTCCACCAGCTCCCTTGAGATCTGGCAGCTTCCTTTCCACTTCCTCACTTTTAATCCATAGATTTTGCAAACTTCTATCTTCTGGTATCACCTTGATACAGTAATTTGAGTCCCCTGGAAATACAACAGCTATGATTGTATACTTTAAAAAATGGCAGCATAAAGGAGCCCTGGACTTGGTTTCAAAGTGTGCCCACCTCCAGAAAAAAAAAGGCAATGGGAAACAGGGAGAATAGTCTCAAGTCAATTGATGGGATGCAGGTAAGGCAGTGGTGGGATTCAGCCAGTTTGCACCACTTCAGGAGAACCGGTTGTTAACTTTCTGAACAGTTTGGCAAACTGGTTGTTGGAGGAAATCATTAGGGCAGAGAACCGGTTGTTAAATTACTTGAATCCCACCACTGAGGTAAGGTATTGTTATTGTGCGGGAAAGGGTGCAGGATGCAACCTCTTTGTCTTGTACAGAATAAAGGAGTAATAGAAATCTAATAAAGAAAGGAAGAGTTGCCAGGTCCCTTGAGATGAAGAGCTGGAAAGGTGATCCTTTTAAAATATTAATAAAATGGGGATTCTCCACCTCCATCAGCCAAGCTCTGCCTTCCATGCAGAACCTGCACCGCGAGCGATCCTAAGCGCAGCAACGATTGATCAATCTTCTTTTCTTTCTATTTTCTAATCCCCATTCTTCGTTGTTCCTCTTTTGGTTCGCAACGCTATAGACTGGAGCCACGTTCCAAGCCAGCCAATCCTGACCCACTGCTTGCCTACTTCAAAAGCGAAGATACTAATCGGCTCCTCTCGTCGAGGGCCCCGATTGGATGGTTGACTGGGATGGGGCGGGATTGACCAGGCGGAGGGTCGGTTTCCGAAGCCGTGTGTTGGACGCAACCCCGTGAAAGGAGGTGTAGCTCGGGTCGGTCGCTTTGCTGTGGCTCACTTCGGATTGAGTCGTTCGAAACAGCCGCCCGTGGCCGAGCTGCAATAATCTCCTTCGGAAAGTCTGCCCCGGGGAAGGAGGATTCCCGCGATTGGAATGCTGCGTCCCGCTCCAAGACTGGGCGGAGGACATGGGCAGAGCGCCTGGTAAAGCGAGATTGTCATAGGCACCCCGCGCAGTTCTGGGTATTGTTTGCCTTTCGTTCCGCCAAGCAGCTGCTCTGGGACCTCTGATGCACCCCTTCCAGTGGTGTAACGGTAAGTCCGCTCGATCCCCGGCAGGGATTAGGAAGGCCAGGCAAGCCCCCTCGCAAGTCTCCCATGAAAACACCCTTCTCTTTCCTCCGTCCAGATGGAGGAGGCAGATTCACTCGTGGGAGAGAGCTTCTCCTTTATTGGCAGAGCTGCTAACCCAAAGAGTGTATGTGGAATCCTCCCCGCCCCCCCCCCCCTCCGCTGTATGTAGGAGATCAAAAGGGGAGCTGCTGCGGGTGGAGGGAAGAGTGATGAGTCCGCCCCTTCCAGAAGCAGATCGGCCGGGTGTTCTTTGTCTCCACTTAAGGAAACAGCACCGCCTTGCCGATCGGACGGGGTTGAATGTCTTTGTTGTGGGTCTCCGGCTAGTGTGGCAGGATTAGGGTTCCCTCTCCCTAATATTGGAGGGCAGGTACTGTATGTTCCTATCCACCCTAAACACTGATTTACGTGGGATCTGCGCGACCCTACCATCAAAGCCTTTGAAGCCAATCCTGTGGTATAGCAACCTTACTGGGTTAGGACTGCAAAGTCTGTACATCTCTGGCACATGAAATCCACATCAAAAAATATGCTTGGTAGCTTTGGGCAGCATGGGAGCTTTTGGATTGGATGACCTGGTGTTTATCTTGGCCTGTTGTTAGCTGTGCAAATCAACTCTTTAGTTGATTTAGAATTCTGTATCAGTACAAACTCTACATTAATCCAGTAACTGGGTTCTGTTGTTCAAAGATAAAGAAAGGTTGTCAGATAATTAGTCAGTTCCTTTGGGTGCACATTGTTCCCTGTTGAATAGTATCTAGTGCTGCCAATTTTGGACTATGACTCCCATCAGCCACAGCCAAATATTTAAAGAACGTGAACATTGAAATAAAAAGTGGACATGAGGCTGCAGGCCCCCTGCTCCAATTCTTCCCCTTAATATTATTTAGTTCCTCTTGATAAAAACAATAAGCTGGATTTTCTTACAGAGAACTATGTGCAAAACTTTTCCCCCATCAAACAAGACAGCAAAGCCAAGCACTTTGAATAGATCCAACAGCCAGTCTCAAAATGGCAATTGGACAATAAAAACAGTGAAAGGGGGAATCTAGTGAGATCAGCCAATCTTGTGAATTTTATCCTGGCACTTGCTGCTTAACTACTATCCTATATTCACCTCCAAAAAGTTGCTGAGCTGATCCCATTTTTGGATGTTTTTACTCCAAGGAAGATTGCTTGGCTGGCTGGCTGGCTGGCTGGCTGGCACATTCCTTTTGCTCAAACTTTTTGCATTTGGCTTTGGGATGTTTCTTTTCCTCCCTCCAAATGAGGAGAGGCAGGTAAGAATGAATCCATCTTGGCTGAAGACACAAAGAAGCACAAAACTCTCCCACCCTGGACAGTTTAGCCGGGGAAGTTTCTTAAAATCCTATTTTGCATGTTGCATTTTCTGGCAGGGTGAAGATTGGTTCCCTTCAGAAGCCTAGCAGATGATGACTGCTTTTATCATCAGTTAATTATAAGGGTAAAGCTGAGTTTGGGATGAATTACTTCAAGCAGCTTTTGCTGTGTGGCTTCCTTCTTCATTTCCTCTTTTTTATCCCTCCTTCATCTCGCCTCTCTATTTCATGAAATTTAACAAACCCGCAATCTCTGAGCCATGTGCTTCCCAGACAATGGCAGGGAAGGGAAACAGGAGGAGAGATGGTCTCTTCTGAGTATCCACAGAGACACAGAGTGAAAGTCAGAGACTCAGTTAACCTCTTCTGCTTTGCTTGAAGCAAAGTCAGTTTCTTCCACCACCTGCAGCTTCATGGATAAGATTAGAACAAAGCTGGGTTGGGACAAAAGTCCCACCTCCCACTGTCAGGATTATTTGCAAACAAGATGCAGTAAACAAAGTGTGTTTTGGAATCTTTTCAGTAAAATCTAAAACAGAGTTGTTTTTCAATTGTAGGTTTGCAGGTCTGCTAGCTAAATCAATTCCATTTTTTTTCTTAGTAGGACATATGTTCTTTGTGTTAATCAAGGACTATTTCTATTCTTCCAATTTTGATGGTGGCCCAGATAATAATGCTTGAACAATCCATCTTCCTCCTTCCTTTTTCTTCCTCTTCTCTGAATGATACAAATATTAAGAGCTATTATGTGATCAGGACTATGATCTATCCCTAAATGTGTGTTTCATGTACAACAATCCTACAACATAAACAGGTTATTTCTTATTATTGAAGACAAGGATAAATATGTAAGAATTTCATTATTTTTTTAAAAAAGAAAAAAATAATATGAGCTTATCAAATGAGGCAAATTTCTTCCTTAAACAGGATGAAAAGAAACAAAGATTTGACCATTCCAGGCAGAGTATTTGAAGTCTAATTTTTAAAAGTCAGAATTGGAACCATCTTTATGGTGTGGAACAAGAGTTTCCTTCTCTTTTTATCTCTCAGGCTTCTCACCTTTAACAGCTACATGTCAGACAGGAACACCCTGGTTCCTTCCATGCTGAAAGTTATTGTCATCTATTCCACTTGGCACTTCAAGGAGGGTGAGAATTTAATCCTTGGTGATACTAAAATACCATCATTCAGAAACAATTTGTAGTTTTAAACATTTCAGTGGGAAGTAAGCAAAACTCTTTATACTCAAATGCAAAGTGAGGGATGAAGAGAAAGTTGCTTAGAGTAAAACTAGAATTAACTTGTTCATGGAGATTCTCAATCATCCAGATCATGATTGTCCCAAAGGTGCTGTTCAAAAAGCAACTGGACTTCCTCGGTTTTTCTCCTTGAAAACATTTCATTTCTCATCCAAGAAGGTTCTTCAGTTCAGCTGAAGAATTGAAGAAGCTTCTTGGATGAGAAGCGAAATGTTTTCAAGGAGAAAAACCAAGAAAGTCCAGTTGCCTTTTGAACAGCACCGTTGGGATAGAATTAAAATGATAGAAGTCCAGCAGCAGACACTCATGAGCCAGATGGTGTTCACACATCATCAATTCTTTAGTTTGGGGTTAATGTAGTATCTGATTGATTCATTGAACAATAAATCATGACTTAAAAGTATGAGTCAGCCAGGCCAGATTCACAGATACCCCAAAGCTGGTATCAGCATCCTTGGAAGTGAGAGAGTATAGGGCTTGTATTATGCCAACATTTTTTTAATCCAGAAAAGGCTACTTACAACTTCCAGAGATCAAGACAGTGACACAGTGACAGTGACTCTTTCACTAAGGATTGGTGAACAGATCAAAATCAAAGCTCTCTATGGTTGATTTAAAGGGGAAAATGATTCTCCTCTTATAGATTATCCTTTATATATCTGGTGAGTCTCTTAGAAGTAAAGTCCTGGATAAAACATTTTGGCAGCATCTAAGGAGCTTTGAATAATTGAGCGCCCTGGTCTGGAGACTGTAAATCTGAAAGACTGGGGAACAAATGGGCTTTTAAGAAATAAGATGAAGCTCAGTGATAAAACAGCAGGTTTCAGGGTAGATCTTGGCTTCTCTAGATCAAAAGGACCAGACAGTGGGAAGATCTAAGAGCTGCTGTAGTTGAAAGAGTTAGAATTGGGTCAAGTTGGTATAATGCACCTTCCAAAATGCCAAGATAAGGAATTACTACAACCAGGCCACAGGACATTTATCCATTATATCTTGATTTACATTGCTCTTTGTCCAAACAAGCTATTCAGCCCCTGAGTTTTAGAAGTAAATATAAATATGGCCTGTTTTCAATGTTAGGGTAGATTGAACTTGACAAGTATGTTGACAAAAGTCCTTCTTTGAGGTAATGGCTAGTTTTAAAACCTTTGATAGATAAATATAATTTGTGGAGTGCCACAGTACTAGGTATCTCTTCTGGGAAGTCACTTCTCACTCGATAAAGTCAGGGGAAACTTGGTCCTTTTGCTAGAAGATTGGAATGTTCAGATGAGGACCATTAATGTTTGGGGCCTCAGTCAAGCTACTGTGCTGATCCATTACAGAATGGACTTCTCACCTCATAAGGTTTTTCTCAAGAGGTGAGATTTGCTTGAGGGAAATTGAGATGCATCACCTGTCCACCCATGGACAAGCCTACTGTATCAATGTCCATCTTTTTTCAGGCTTTCTTTTTAAAAAGTCTGTGGTTCATTCCTGGCATTGTAGCATGGTGACTCTATCTTTGAATTTGACATTTATTCCACCTTAGTTTGGAATTAGCTAAACTTATGCTGTGTCCAAGTCTTATCTGGAGACTCAGGGTGGCTTACAATGTGTTAAGCAATAGCCTTCATACTTTTGTATATTTATACAAAGTCAGTTTATTGCCCCCACAATCTGGGTCCTCATTTTACCTACCTTAGAAAGGATGGAAGGCTGAGTCAACCTTGAGCCTGGTGAGATTAGAACTTGCAGTAAGTGAGGCTGCTGAATGTTAATCACAGTGCCTTAGTCTACTGCGCCACTCAGATATTTCTTCTGGGTAGGAATGCTTGGAAATAGCCTTGCAATTGAGTCCCCTCCCCACATTCTGTTGGGCAGAAGCAACTAGTTAAGATTGCCTCCCTTAACCCTGAATTTGTCAGTTTCATTCTAGAAAAGAAGGAAGGCCTAGGAAAGAAGAAGTAACACAGGAATGCTTAGTTACATATTGGCTGTAGTCATGCTTTGCAATAAGCCATACTGTCGCATGTTGGTTTTGATTTAGTGGTCTGGGCAAGCCCAGCCCCTGTGCTTTCTGGTTCACTGACACATCTGAATCATGTTCTTGTCATTAACTATGCCAATATCAATTTCTAGTCTGTTCGCGAGATCAATGTGCACAGATGCTTTGTGAAGTCACTTGGGGACAAGATCAATTTAAGGGCAACTTTGCCTTTACAGTTTACATCAAAATTGTACAGCAATTCAGTTACCAACTTTTTTTTTTCTAAAAGATGATAAATAATGGAAGACAGACTACGCCAAAGCAATCTGGCAAACTTCAGAATCCAAAAGAAAATAAAAAAGACATTGTTACTCTCAATGCTGTGTTATTCTACACATTGGTGACCTGAAAGGAACTCTATTTTCTCCCAATTAACCTACTTTCTTAAAAGTCAGAGTAGAAAGGAGGTGATACCTTAAATTTTCTGGAAATATAGAAAAAGAAAGCTATACATTCTCTAACTTTCCTTTAGGAGAGGTTGATGTTACATTCCGTTCTTTTACCCTGAATTACACAAGGTAAACTTTATTGTTGCTATTAAATCATATAGACAAACTGTATTCAAACTGGGAAAAGAAGGAAACTCCTTGTTCCTTGATGCTATACTGATGAGGCAGCCTGCTTCTGGGAACCTTCCTTGCACACCAAGCAGCCAAGTTTCCATCTGTGCAATCCTCAGTGGACAGTCTTAGGCACCAGGTGGTGGAAGAAACATCAGTCGGCAGTTAATAAACCACCTATCAGTACCAGTTGTAGCCAGCAAAATGGAGAAATAATCTGAGATTTCTTCTAATCCGTCTCAACCTCTCCTGGTAGATTATACTCCACCACTTGTCTATCCACCCCCAATCTTCCTGGTAGGCTATCCTTCTCCTTCTGCCTCCTTGGCTGCTAATGTCCTTGGGTTTTTGCTCTCTTCCTTGCCTGGAATAAAGCAGCTATTTTACTGGATGCATGGACAAAAGACACCTGAAATTTGCATATTTTGTTTGGGGCATAGAGTGTGCTTGGAATGTTTTTCTGGTTCTTGCTGGTGGATCATTGCTGTTTGTGCAGGCAGAAGGGAGGGAGATAGGTCAATGGTATGATGTATTGATGCAGAAAGGTGCATATGACAAATCTTCTACTCAATTGGGCTCCTCCATTTTATTACTTACAATTATTATTATCGTGTTTCCCTGAAAATAAGACCCTGTCTTATATTTTTTTGAACCTGTAATAAGTGTTTGGCCTTATTGCCATGTGCTCAAAAGTCTGATTGGGCTTATTATCAGGGGATGTCTTATTTTGGGGAAAACAGGGTATTTACCTGTCATCGTTGACTGCATAACAAATGAACTCTTGCTGTCTCCTTGGGAGCAGTAGTAGAACTACTCAGAAAGGGAAGAAATGTGATTTTTTTAAAAAAACATATCAGAAAGGATGGTAAGGTAAACCAACCTACTAAACCTGCATCTTTCTGATAAGACTGACTTCTTCAAAATAAAACAACTTTTCCCCTTCTGGTTTGGCATGTGGGCAATCAGAAGCAGTCTTAGTCGTATCAGTAACATCTGTCTTTATGGAATATAATAACTATTTTTAGTCTAAGTGTCAGTGTTTCTCAACCTTGACAACTTTAAGATGTGTGGACTTCGGTTCCCAGAATTCAAGCTTGCTGTGGGATTCTGGGAATTGTTATTCATGCATCTTCAAACTGCTACCATTGAGGAAAACCTTCTGTGTATCTTTCAAATTCTACAGCAGTTGAAAAATTGTCTTTAGTGCGGAGCAATGGATTTGAATTCTGTACCAAGCTGTTTCTGAGGGTCTGCTGTAGAACATATTGCAACAATTGAACTAATCTGTGCCTCCCCCTAGATAACGTCCTTAATCAGCATTTACTGAAGTGGCCTATTAAAGAAGTAGCAATGTTCCCTTCCTTGTGCAGTTTCCTACTTTTATTTGGATATTCATCTTAAGAGGACAGGTATAACTTCAAAACAAACCAAAGCAGATGTATGGAAATAGTTCTGGTATATTATCAGTTCAGTGATAATTCCTCTATAGTCATCTTCCAACTTAGGATATCATGCATTCTTTAAACAGCCATTCCTCAGTCGGGTACCTGCCACAGGTGCTGGGCCTTTGGTCATGTTGATCTAGATTTTGGAGAACCATAATCCCAGTTGGTTTGGGTGTTTTCTCTGAATGCGATTTCCCCTTCTCAGAATCCCTGTAGAGGTGATCTTAGGGAAAATAGGAAATGGTTCAGATGTGAAATAGACGTATCAGTCTTGCTCAACTATGATTATTCTGATAGGCAGTAAATTCAATTTCATTGTAGCAAGCTAATATGAGAACAGGCAACAATGTTAACAATATAATGTAACCTCTAAACTAATAACCATGACAATGCAATAAAAACAAAGAAATAGAGGGGAAAGGCCTCAAAAGTTAGCTTATTTACAGGATACTTTCCCAAAAAAATATTGCTGTTCCTTGCCCTTTTATTGAAGAATTAAAAAATCATATTTGAAAAACAATTCATGCAATTCTTAATTAATAAATAAATAAATTATGTAACCGGTATTTGCTTCCTTTTTTATTTTCTGTGCATAACTGTGCCATTGGATGCTATCAGAGCTTCATGCTTTTATATGTTGGCAAGATCTTGCAATCAAATGATGCAAGACATCAAATTTAGTGCTTGATTCATTCATAAACCAACATGTGATGTGTCTGTGTGAAAAAGTAAACACACCCCTAGATTATTTGACTGGTTTGCAGAATTCTAACTACAACCAAACCAACCTTTAATAAGCATTTTCTGAGGTGTCCATTACAAAAACAACATTTTTGTTGTGTTTATCTCAGTTTAGGATCCTGGGAGACCAATTAAACACTATTTACTGGGAACAAGAACAAGTTTATTAATTTTCTTTAAAATACAAAGCATGGGACTTTATTCCTGCAAAATTTCCCACCTTCCCAGAACTTCAGAAGCAGCAAATAGCACGTGGGCCAGTCAAGCTAAAACCCAATTGTTGGAGTTAAAGAAACTGTCAAGAAGTACTAGGATGGGTGTTGGCAACCTACAGCTCCTGAGCCACATGTGGCTCTTTGACCCCTCTCCTGCGGCTCCCTGCTGACCCAGTCATGAGACACTGGCCCAACCCGGGTGTGGCCAATGCCAATCTTGCTAACACGAGGGCTGGTGGGGTGGGAATGGGATCTGGGAGGGGGGTATGACAGAAAGGAGGAGTGAGCACAAGCCGCAGCAGCGGCTTCGCAATCCCTTGGCCAGCTGTTGCAGGGCTGGGAGGGCATGCACGAGTGGGGATACCCTCAAGCGAGTGGGGGGGTCATGTGAGGAGAAGAAGTATGGTCATCTTCAGCAAAGCCGCCGCCACCCTGGCTTGTGCTCCCTCCTCAGCCAGCCCAGATTTCCGAAAAGTTGCTAAGAGGAAAGAAAAGGAGTAGCAAAGAACCCCAAGGAGAACTCGCTGGGTTGGCCCAGCCTCAGCTTTCCGAGAGAGAGAGAAGAGACACAGAGATAGACAGACCGGGGGGGGAGGGGGGGGAGAAAAACAGAGAAAGAGAGAGAGAGAAATGAGAAAATGATGGAGGGAGAGAAAGAGAGAGGGAGAAACAAAAGAGAGAAGGGGGAGAGGGAAAGAGAAATGAGAGAGAGCTAGTTGGAAAGAATGAGCGGGGAATTAATTTGGACTGGTGCGCATATGTACAAATTCAAGCAAGGTACCAAAAATATAAAGCTATTGGGGGGGATTTTTACTTAACCACAAGAGTTAGATAAGGCCCTCCTGGAAGGTGATAAGAAATGTATCACTAAGGTATACAATCTCCTCCTGTCTCGGTTGGTAGCCGACGAAATAGTTAAAGACTCAATGATCACCTGGGAGAGGAACTTTGGATACTCATTATATCTGGAAAAATGGCAACAAATATGGAATAGAAATGCAAAAATGATGATGGCAGTGTCTTTCAAAGAAAAGAACAGAGCCTGGTGGCACAGCAGACTAAAGCAATGTTATTAACATTCAGTTGCCTGCAATTACTGCAAGTTCTAATTTCACCAGGCTCAAGGTTGACTCAGCCTTCCATCCTTTCTAAGGTAGATAAAATGAGGACCCAGATTGTGGGGGCAATAAGCTGACTTTGTATAAATATATACAAAAGTATATATGGCTATTGCTTAATGCATTGTAAGCTGCCCTGAGTCTCCGAAGAAGGGTGGCATATAAAT
>WNWU01000077.1:1354108-1368079 GCA_012654045.1 Ptyas mucosa
ATATATATATATATATATATATATATATATATATATATATATATATAATTTATATATATAAATAATGTTATGTAGATGGCATATACCACCAGCAAGAATCGCAAAGATGTTTCCAGGAACTCCAGCAGAATGTTGGAAATGTGGGTCAGCCATTTTACCACCAATGGTGGACATGTGCACATGCTCAAAGCTACTGGAGCAAGATAAAGGACTGGTTTATGGAGATTACAGGAGTTAGCTTTCAACTGAGACCAAAGGTCTACCTATTAGGAATAAACCCGGGGGGCGTAAGGAAAATAGACTGGTACCTTTTTATTCATATTACCACTGCAGCTAGAATTGCATATGCGCAATTTTGGAAAGAGAAGAAGAACCATCGGACCAGATGATTATTAACAAAATTTCGTGGTGTGCAGAATGTGATAGACTAACTTATATTCTTAAAGATAGACATGAATCAATATTTAATCAAAGCTGGGATAAATGTTATAAATGGATAGAAGTAAAAATGATATGAGGTAGATGTTAGGAAAGCATACAGCACAGATTTGAAAATAGTAAGTTAAATATATATAAGGTGATATTAGATACAAGAAGACAAATAAGTGCAAGATGAAATATGATAAATTTAGTTGAAGCTATAGTATGATGATATGTAATGTTCTTAGGAACTGTATATATACGGGGGTTGAATCAACCTCAAATGTATGTATGTAATTTTGTTTTGTTACTGTCCTTTTTCTGTCTTTTGTTTTTAGTTTATAATAAAATTTATTTTAAAAAAAGAAAGAATGAATGAGCGAGAGAAAAGGGAGGGATACAAATGTGAGAAAGAAAGGAAGAAAGAAAGAGAGAAAGAAAGAAAGAAGAAAGAAAGAAGAAAGAAAGAAAGAAAGAGAGGGAGGGAAGGAGGGAAGGAGAGGAAAAAGAGAGAAAAACAGAAATGAGAGGGAGGGAAGGAAGGAGAGAGAGAGAGAGAGAGAGAGAGAGAGAGAGAGAGAGAGAGAGAGAGACCCATTTCCCACAGAAGACACTGGGAGCCACAAAACCTGGGTAGGCATGGCTGAGGGTGGGTGTCATGTGACTGGGTGGGAGTGACTCAGGTTTTGTGGCTCCTGGTGTTTTCTTTTCTGTGGGAAATGGGTCCAGATGGCCCTTTGAGTGTTTAAGGTTGCATGCCCTTGTACTAGGAGATAAATCAAACTTTTTTATTCCACAAAGGTTTTTAAACATAGCTTCCTATTTGAGCCAAAGTCAATAGCAGCTTTCAATTGACTTGAGCAAATCATGCCCTCTGTGAGGTATTTTGATTTTCAATTTACTTCCTCGAGTTGGGGACCTGTCATATAATTTTAATAAAGAAAAGTAAAATAAAAACATGTATTTTAATTAGAGAAGTGGAAATGAACTCCAGGAATGCTGTTGTCAGAGGTGATGGCCATAATTTCACAGTTGCTCAACCTAATGGTTGTGGAAACCTACCACTAGTGGGACACAGGACAGGATTAAGGCCAGAGAGATGTCAGAACTGATTCTAACTTTGGCCTTTTGAGACTCATCATCCTGGTAAACCTCTGCTATGGTTGGGAGAAAGTGAGCTGTTCACCCCTCTGTTTTCATTTCATCAGCCTGCAAATTGGCTTTTGCTATCAAGGTGATTCCCCAACACCAATGAGGAGGAAGCAAGAATATAGAAGCTCACCCAAGGAAAAGTGTTTTGGAAAAGACAAGGAAGCCTCACTGTTTTTCTGCAAAATAAGGTCTTTTATCAAAGGAGAACCTCTCTTCCCCTCTTGCTTTGGGACTCAGAGCATTCCTGCACTCAATACCTCTTTAAGTACACCAGTTCTCCTTGCTTTTTTTTTTCTCCAAATCATTTTTTATTTTAAAACAAAAAATAAAAATAAAACATACAACCATCATTCATTCAATCAAGTACAGTCAGTACATCGGTCGGTTTGCATCCCTAGTGCCCTCTCCTCTCTTCACAATATTACTACATATCCAAAATTTAATCTTACATAAAATATATCAAGTATATCATCATTTAAGACTTTCAACATTTGCTTACATGTCACCATTTTTTGTTATCTACCCAATAGTAAAATAAATCCCGTATCAGATAATATTGTTTTTCTTCCTGTTCTCTTATTTCAAATGTCAGTTTACTCATTTTGGCCCAGTCCAACATTTTCCTAATAATTTCTTTATCCAAAGGTATCATTTCTTCTTTCCAATTTTTAGCAAATACAATTCTAGCTGCTATTAGAAGATTCACAATTAAATACTGCAGTTCTTTGTTATATATTTCTGGTAAAATCCCTAATAAAAATATCTCTGTTTTAAAGTCTATGTGTCTCTTGGCTATTTTTTCCAACCACATGTGTATCTTAGTCCAATATCTCCTTGCTTCTAGACATGTCCACCACATGTAATAGGATCCTGGGGTCTGATGACATTTCCAACACTTCTCCTATTTGTTCTGGAACATTCTAGCGATTCTCGATCGGGATAGGTGCCACCTGTAAAACATCTTATACAAATTTTCCTTATACGCTGTAGACATTGTCATTTTATAGTTATGAGACCACAATTTTTGGCATTTTTCTAAATCAATCCCATAACCAAATTTTTTCCCCCATGCTACCATCGATTCTTTAACTTGTTCTTCTTCCAGTTTTAACTCTAGCAAAAACCCATACAACTTTTTAATAATATGATCATCAGCTCCCATTAAAATCTTATCCAAATTGGTCAAAGTATTGTAAAATCCTTCTTGTTTGCAATCTTCTCGATACCTAGAAAATATTGCATATATGAAAACCAATCCACCCTAAATCCCTGTTCCTCTAGTTCCTGTTTTAATTTGAGTTCACCCTTTTCATCCAATAATTCACTATACCTAATAGTTTGTTCCTTTCTAAATATTACGGGATAAGAAAAAGCCTCTGCTGTGGATATCCAAACAGGTATTTTCAAATAATAAAGTTCTTTTTCTTGAAAAGTTTTTTTTTAAAAAAACATAAAACATAAAATACATCTTTTTAGAGCAAGGATTTGATCCGGTATAAAGTAAATACAATTACTCACATTCCCTCAATCAATTTTGTTCCAAATTTTATCCATTTACATCTTTAAAAAAAAAAATAAGAAAAAAAATCTTATTCTAAACATTTAGATTTTAGACATTCTACTATGTCACCCTAATTTCTAAACAGTTATTTCCAAATAAACATCATTCCAAATTTTTGTCATTTTAACAATTAATATTTCGTATATATTCCTCATTTCTAAGACCCATTACATCAAATCTATATTATACCTCTTTTAAATGGCAACTAGTATCCATAATCTTGACAAAGAATATTTCCTCCTCTCTTAATTGTTTCTAAATCAATCAACATTTCCATCTAAAATTTGTCACTCCCAAAGTACTTTATTTTAAAGTCTAATATTTAACTGATTCCTAGTTTAAATAGCTATTTCCCAACAGTGTTTTCTGCCACTTCTATCTCTATTTTTTAACTGGTTCACAGTTTGGCTTAACTATTCTCCAGTGTTGTCTCCTCCACTTCCTCCTAAGTTTATTTTTTGGCTGGTTCGCATCTTAATCAGTTGCTTTCCAGCGATGCTTTCCTCCACTCCTAACCTTACTTATTTGAGCTGGTTCACAGTGTAATTTTGACTGCATACCAACATTATCTCCTTCAATCCTCCTAACTCTATTATGAAACTGGTTCACAATTCAAATAATTGCTTCCCAGCAATGCTTTCCTCCGCTCCAACCTCTATTTATAACTGGTTCACAACTGTGTTTCAGTTGCTTTCCAGGTATATTTTCCTCCACTCCTAACTTTATTTTTTGGCTAGTTCACAGTTTTGCTTTAACTGTTACCTAGCGTATGCTTTCCTCCACTCCTAACTCTTATTTTTATTTTTAACTGGTTCCCAGTTTTGCCTTAACTGTTCTCCAGTATGATGCTTTCCTCCACTCCTACCTTATTTGTAAGACTAGATCACAGCTTTACTTTCACTGTTCTCCAGAATCATGCTTCCCTCCACTCCTAACTTCATTTGTTTAACTAATTCATAACATTTTATTTTAATTATTGTCCAGTTTTATGTTTTCCTCCATTTCTACATCTCTTATTCAATTATTTAGCTTTAACTTAATTCACAATATATTACTCATATTCATTTTTAAATCCATTCTCCTCCATATCTTTAACTGATTTAAAAGTATGTCAACAAATATCTTAACTCCTGTTCTCTCCTAGGCTTTCTCCCATGCCATATTTATTTCCAGTGAATATCAACATTTTAAATCACTTTAAAATCAATTTTCCATAATTATTAAATCTGTAATTAATTCTTAATATCCAGCACCTTAGAGAACATTTTCTTCTAAGTTATTAGGTCAGTAAATAGAGCTTAAAAATTCCAAGTTTAAAAAGATATTAAAACATCAAAAAATCATAATTTCAATTATTTATACTCATTTTTTCCTAGCCAAATTGTTGTATATTCATAAAATCAACTTTGATAAAAATAATAGTGAAAAAAGAGAGAGAATAGTGACAATATTAATAATGGTTAAAATAAAAACAAAAACAAAAAAAATAATAAAAGTAGGAAAGAGAATAGAAATATAACAAAAGAAATTGAAAAGAGAATTAGAAAAAAATAGAGAGGGGAAAAAGGACAAAAGAAAAAAGAAAGAGGAAAAATAGATAAATAAAATAAAATAATATTGAGAGAGAGCCCAGAGAAGAAGGAAGGTATCTCCTAAAATTGTTCAAAGATCAAACTCCCAGACCCCATTACATCCATTTAATTCAAACTATGGTATTTTGTTATCTTGTTACTTTATATTCCTTTTTTTTTCCTTCTCCAATGTATCTGAGTATATTTAATTTCCATTTCAATGTCCTCAAAGTTATAAGTTCTATAAAGTTAATTCTGAATTGACTATTCCATATATAGTTTCATCATGTTCTTCTTTTGTTGCCACGCCCCTTTTCTCTTGTTGTCACGCTTAATAAATCAGTTTTCATTATTCCATTTAGTTTCTTCTTTCTGGCCTTCAATATCCTCCAATACACAGATTATATGTCCAAAGTCAAGCCTCTTGAAATTTTTCTCAAAGTAATCCACTTTAAGTAACAAGCAACAAAGTTTCTCTTTCAAGTAACAAGCAGTCTGGAATTTACACTTTCATTTTTCAGCTGGCAGCCATCTTTTCCATCTTCATTGTCTTTTATCTTTACTTTTAAAAGCCTATTTGTTTCCTCTTCTGCTTCCTCTCTCTCAAACATAATCCAATCTCATTTAGCCACAAAAAATAGCCACAAAAAACAAAAAAAGAAGACCAAATCTGTAATAAAATCATCTATCAACAGGTCTTTTCTCTACCATTCATTTGAGTCTTTTTGCCCCAATGTTTCTCAGCCGCTGTTAAAGTTGGGGCACACTTTTTGTAATCCAGCATTTACGGGCAGTTCCCGCCTGGGCAGAAGTCAACTCACCCGGCTTTCAAACTCCCTACTCCACTCTCTGCTTCTCCTCCTGCACATCCTTTGTCCCGGTTGGCATGGCTTTGGGGCAGCTGCCATGGCTGCCGCATCCACCGCCGCCGACGCAGAGGGTAACCCTCCGGCCCCAAGGAACTTGCACATTCCTTTCGGCCGTCCGAGGGGTCCCTCTCTATCCCCCTGTCCCTACAGGACAGGGTAGGTCCGCAGACCTGCCGGCGGCAGCTTGACAGAAGGGGTTTTCGCGGGGCTCCAAGGAGCCCCACTAATTCCACGTCTGGGACGCTGCTGCGGCAACCGGAAATCAAATAATAAAGTTTTTTAACCTTCTTCCAATTCAACCATAAAGCTTCACGTATTTGATGTCTTCTAAAGTACCCTTGTATTTTTGTTCCTTTATACCATAAAAAGGCATGCCAACCCATCAACAAATCATGTCCCTCCAAATTTAATAATCTAGTATTCCTCAGAGTTATCCATTCTTTTATCCACATTAAGCTTGCAGCTTGATAGTACCATTCAAAATTGGGCAGACCAAAGCCTCCCCTTGATTTAGCATCTTGTAAGAGCTTTAACTTTATTCTCACCTTTTTCCTTTGCCATATATATCTCATTATCATTTTATCTAAGTCTATAAAAATTCTTTATCCAACTTGATTGGAATTGTCTGAAATAAGTACAGGATTCTGGGCAAAACATTCATCTTAATAGTTGAAATCTTACCAATCAAAGACAATTGCAAGTTGCCCCATTTCAACAGATCTTGCCCTATTTGTTGTTTAAGCTTATTGTAGTTGTTTTCTTTCAAAGCAGTACATCCTGGTGTATCCCCGAGTATTTCACTTTGTTTGTAATCTGCATTGTCGAAATCTCCATCAACTCTTCTTTCTGTTTTTTCAACATATTTTTAGTCATTACTTTTGTTTTATCTTTGTTAATTTTCAAACCAGCTACTTTTTCAAAATCTCCAATAATTTCTATTAATTTACTTATTGTTGTTAATGGTTCTTCAATAATAAAAACCAAATCATCTGAAAAAGCTTGGAGCTTGTATTCTTCCTTTTGAATCTTCATGCCATTTATCTCTTTTTCTCCTCTAACATGCCTATTTAAAACTTCTAATGTCAATATAAACAACAATGGAGATAAAGGACATCCTTGTCTCGTGCCTTTTTCTATTTCAATCGCATCCGTCAATTCTCCATTTATCATTACTTTTGCCATTTGTTTAGAATAAATAGTTTCAATGGCCTGTACAAATTACCTCCCAAAGCCCATTCTTTCCATTTGAAGGGTCATAAACTACCAGTTAACATTGTCAAAAGTTTTTTGCGCATCTAAAAAAACCAAAGCCATCTGCTTTTCAGGATGTGCTTCATTATACTCCAAAGAGTCCAAGATTATTCTTATGTTGTCCCTAATTTGTCTTTTTGGAAGAAATCTGTTTTGATCCGAATATATGAAATTATTTAAGTATCTCTTAAGTCTCTCCTTAACAATGATTTAGGTCTATAATTTTTGATTTGTTGTAGGTCTGTATCTTCTTTATGAATCAAAGTAATATATGCCTCTGTCCATGATTTGGGTATTTCCTTCTTTATCATCACTTCATTCATTACCTCCAATAATGGAGGCTTTTAAAATTCCTGCCTTATTCTGCCACTTCCGCTCTCTTCAGGGAAAGCAAAGGTCAAGTGCTATATGTATGTACCTATGCTTGTTGTTTGGATAATTAAAACAGTGCGTTCATCCTGAAAAATCACCTTTTCTACTCTTCGTCTGTTGTTTGGTGCTGAATGGCTAGCATTTAATTATCTCTGCTTCAAGATGAAATCTCCTCTCTTAATTCATTTGCATATCTTGCTTATGGGTTTCTGCCTCTAACCCAGTATTAATGCTCTGAGTTGCATTTGTAGGGCTTTTAAGACAATCTTCCTCTTACTGGTCCTAGATGATCTATGTTTTGCATTAAAACAACAGTTTCTATTTCTGTACTATTTCTTTAAATAGTTCATTTGACTGGGCTTTCATGATTTCATACTTTGGGCTGGGGGAAGTTGACTCCATTGGCTTCTGTAACTGCTTTCAACCGTGGAAGTCTAATTGCTATGGCCTCCAGCCAGCATGCACCTAACATCTTAGTTGGTGAGAATGAGATTTTAATCCAACGTATCCAGATTGACTGTAACAAGAGGACGCAAGGTCTTCTGAGCCTTTAAGGGGAATTGCCTGTCATGGTTAAGCTGATGCTGAGGAAAATTCTATGTTACTATGTTACTATTTTACTTGATGGCCTCGGATACTACAGTTCTCTTCAAGGCATAGCCATCTGGTTTTGTGGTTAGAAGATATAAACTACCAACACATATACCATATGTTGCATAGTTTTGCTACTCAACTCCTTGAGGAAGAAATGCTTTGCTTGGTATTCATGGTCTCTTCCATCTGTCTTTTTCTTTGCCATTTTAAATGCCATAATACCCTGAGCACCATAGAACTATTTAGCTAAATGCATGAAAATAAATGTGCACCCATCTCTGCTTATCATTATAACTGCAAGCTTGGTGCCCTCCAATTGTTGATGGATTACCATTGCCAGTAGCATCTATGAAAATGATTAATGATGGGGGATATGGGGAGTTCTACAGCCAGAAGGCCACAGACTCCCCATCTCTGCTTTAGAAGTTGCATGATCAATTGCTGTCCTAATTTCACAAAATTCATTCCTTGGTTTCTTAATGAATTAGCACAAGTAGATTTTCTAGTCAAGAGAAGGCTTGTTATGCTTTCACCTTCTCCTCTTCCTGAGGCACCCTTTCTGACTTAAGGGCAATAGAGTTATGACCCAATCTGTGTTGATCACCACCTTTTTCAAATTTTGCACAATTTGGAGAACAGTGCTCTAAAGGATCATGGGAAATTTACATGGTTTCTCTCAATCAGTTTGTACTTGATGCCAATGAATCTTGTACTAGTGTTGAGTTCCCAGTAGCCACATAAGAATGTTATGCATGGCTATCAGATGTAGCATCAACATAAGTTTCATTTTTTTCTGAAATGTTCCAAGTAATATCATGAATAGATAGATAGATAGATAGATAGATAGATGGATGGATGGATAATATGATATATCAATTCTAAAATTAGCTCAGCAGACTCTGGGAACTTTGTCCATCCACATGATTGAGCCTAGTTTATCCCAGGCATGTTCAAACAATTGTAGTTAGAGTAGATCTTAGTTTAGCATTAGGTACAAATACAACTTAACCCCCCTCTCTTTCTCATTTCTAGGATGCTTCTGTGGTCTGGGATTGATCTATACCAACAAAACGTGCACCATGCCACCCATCACTTTCCAGGACTTGCCTCTGAACATCTACATGGTGATTTTTGGCACAGGGGTCTTCATCTTTGTACTCAGCCTTATTTTCTGCTGTTACTTCATTAGGTGAGTCATGTTTCCAAAGGAAGTCATGAGTGCAGATGGCAAAAGAGAGGAAACTCAACAAATGTGCCTAGGCTACTGGCTACAGTTTCATATCCTCTTGCTATTTTCAGCTGAATCGATTACTTGAAAGTATTGATTTTTCTTCAATCTAATCCCTAGTTAGATTGAAGAAGAATCAATACTTGCAGTAATTTTAAACCTCTTTGAATTAGAGCAGCAGTTTTCAAACTAAATTCCAAGGTCAACAGTAAGATCCACAGGAGCTTATTGTAGATTCTTCCATAAAACATTGGTTGGGCTCATATATCATAAGAAGCCACTCTTTCTTTTAATCATGACTTACTAAGCAGAAGCTCTTCATAGACTCAGGCAAAAAACTCTTTTGCTTGCTAATCTACTTGATTCTAAATGTCAAGGCCAAAACTAAATCTGGATATCTTTGCATGCAAAGGGATTGCCCATGGAAATGTATGATCCTTTGGCATTCAAATCACATGCCAGAGGGGCCAGGACATGAAATCAGCCCTGTTCATTCAAGGTAACCAACTGTGCTGTTCTTGATTTTGTCCATCTTCTCTGTTGACTTTGGTTGAAGCCTCCATTATTGAAAATGTAAAAATTGGTGGGTAGAAGGATAGAATATTAGAAAATATTGCCCATAGTTTTGTCAGTTATGCTAATTGATTAGATAGAGAATTAACATATCTGAGTTCTGCAAGATCCCTCATTTTAGTGTTCCTGAAGCAAATACAAAGTAGAAAATTCCAAATGTAATTTGGAGTTTTTGTCATCTTAAACCAAGTCTTGCTCATAAAATTTCCATGGCAACTCCTACTCCATGCTGGCAAGCCATTTCTGGCTAAACAAAAGATGCTGCTTCTCTTTAGTTTGCTCAAACCAAACTGTTACTCATCAACACGCACACTTCCACATTAGACATTAACAATACAGTGGCTGAAAACTTGGGACAAATCTTAAACCGACAGTTCAAATGGTTGCTAAATGAATGACTGTAACTTGAGGTCTACCTGTACTGTAACTTATTATTAGCTGGGAATACTACTCCTGAAAAATTATTTTCTTTTCTTTGCTCACTGATTTAACTGGGCCACCCTAGGGGGTAAGCAACTTTGCTATCCATATGGTTTGGATTTCAACTCCCATCAGGCCTAAAGGGACTGTAGGAAATGTGGTTCAAATAATCTGTGCACACATGCATTCTTTTTCTCCTTCCAAACTTAGAAATTCCAAAATATTTTCATCATCATTTCTTGAATAAAAGGTGACTTCATCATGATCCTGCAGTTGAGCGTTTAAATCTTTCCAAGGATATGTATTATTGGAAATAGATTCTGAGACAGAATTAGTTAAGGATTGTATGATAAAGTGGGCACAAAATATAGGGGAAACAATAGTGTTGGACACATGGGAAATTATATGGGTTAGAAATGTAAAATTTACACAGGCTCAAAATTTGAGAGAAAATTTTTATAAAATATTTTATAGATGGCATTTAGATCCCAAAAAATTAGCTTGTATGTACCCTAATATTCAGCCCAAATGTTGGAGATGTGGAAGTCAGGATGCCACTTATTATCACATATGGTGGACCTGTAATAAAATTAAGGCATTCTGGATAAAAATTTGGTGGATAATTCAAAATATATTAAAGAAGAAGATTAAATTTACGCCACAGTTTTTCTTATTAGGCATTATAACAGATTGTACCGGAATAGAAATAAAGTTGATTTTAAATTTAATAACAGCGACAAGACTACTGGTGACACAATATTGGAAGAAACAAGATGTACCTACAATTCAAGAATGGACATTAAAAGTAGTGCATTTGGCAGAAATGGCAAAGATTTCCGCATATCTTAAAGATTATTCAAATGAAAGATATATAAAGGAGTGGAAAAGATGGATAGATTATATTCAAAACAAATATTCTAATAAGAAATTTCAATTAGCTTATGAATGAAATATTTTGTAGAAATTGTGATATCAAGTAGAATATTGTTGTTTTATTATTAGAAGTTAAAGATCAAGGTTAATAATGTTTTAGTATATTGTTAGCTAATTTTAGTTTTGTGTTTGTACTTGTAATACCCTGAGCTAATCCTGGGAAGTCAGGGGGGGAGAGAGTGGGTTGGGAAGGGTGGGATGGGATGGGGGGGAAGAGGGGGAGGGAGGGAGGAGGGATAGGGTGGTGGGAGGGGGGGAAACTTCTTTTGTAATTTGTAAAACTTTTTAATAAAAATAAATAAATTTTTCCAAGGATATAATTGTGACCCAATCCTGAGAATAATTGCCAGCCATTTCAGAGGACTGGTGCTTGTTCAAAAATCTAGCAGGAAACTATAGGAAGTTGGGGGGAAAGGGTCTTATTCAGAAGGCTGGAATAGATCTATTGTCTCTATGGAAGATGTCCTGGCTCTTTATCTATTTAGGGAAAGCTTATTTTTAAACCTTTGCAGTCATCTGCAGCCAGAATGTCTAGAAAAAGCCTGGTGAATGACACAGAACTGTTGTCATCCAGCTCATTCTGGAGCGTTGGGACCGCAGAACATTAAATGGAAAGATACAGAAAATATGTGGTCAGGTTTGCTTTTTTCCAGCTAATCAATATTGGCTTGGGGTGTGTGTGTTAAGGTCAAACTTCAACTGTCCTAGTTTTGAAGTGTGAATACTGAGCTGTCAGGTTAATAAATCATGACTGATGTTTTCTCAATAATATTTACTGCAAGCTTTTCAAATGTTGTGTTGCTCTGTCAAGGGCTTAGAGCGGTCTTCAGCCTTGCTTTGGTAACTCAGCTCAAATCTTAGGACTTGAAAGTGGATCAACAGACCATCTGTCTCCAATCTGGTACCCTTTGAATGTGGTTGGGCTGCAATTTCCTCAATTGTGGATGTTGCAATCCAATTGTATAATGCACACTGCAGAACTGTGTCCACATTGGCACCCCAGGTTGGACCCACCACATTTGCTCCAACTTCTAAAGTCTGTTATCAGCACTCTCATTCCTTTGGTTAAGAATTGTACAATTCTTCATTTTTCTCTGATCATAATCCATATGGCTGAAAGCCCAAGATACATTGAAATGGCTGGCCTTTTATACTAAAGTAGGAAGTGGAGGCAGCTTTTCCCTCAGAACACCTTCCAGGTGGAAGCTATTGCAGGGAAGTACAGATTATGATTTAGATATGCAGAAGGTTCCCAGATTCAGTCACTGGCAACTGCAATTCAATATCTCAAAGAGCAGATGATGCAAAAAAAAAAAAGACAGTCTTGCTCAAGATGGATCTGTTTCCTGGTCTGATGTAAAGGAGCTTTATATCTTTGTAATATAGCAGGATACATGTCAGCATTCCAATGCAGGCAATGGAACAGCCAATGCACATTTATCCTCATTTCCCTAAGTTCTGTATGCCAAATAGAACCACAATGCACAAATAAGAGCAGGAAGGGAGGGAGATCTTATCCAGCAATCAACGATGAAGAGAACCAAGAGGAAGACTCTACTTTGCTAGCTATGATGTCATCAAGATCTGCTGGAACAAATACAGTTGTACTTGCCACATCCTGTGCTTCTGTCTCAAAGGATTGAAATTCCCTGCATGAAAAATGCATCAGGAGGCAGGGAAAGTGCCATTTCTGGAGCCAAGGATGGCAACTCCCACCTATCTCAGCAGTTGTTTTGTGTTGTTTGCCTAATTTAGTTGCTGATCACACATACAATGCAGGGGGAGAGTATTATGCATGTTTGCAATGTAGACATTCCAACTATAGAAATTTGTTAAAGAATAAATAACAGAGGTGGAAAGGAGCTTGGAGGACTTCTAGTCCAAACCCCTTGCTCAAACAGGAGACACTATATCATGACTTCCGGTTGAGGACCGAGGTGACATGGCGTGGTAAAAGCGATCGCTCTTACTTAATGCCACTAATTGCTGTGTTTTGGGGACCCTTCGAGGCGTGGGAGCTTGAAGGGCTCCGCGGGCAATAGTGAAGTACCGGCAGGCTGAGTGGAAAACTGCAAAACCACTCTGCTGGACCGGTTTTCACGGCCAAACTAGCGCAGCGCGTCTGCTGTTGAATGGCGGACCCGAAGCCTCGCTAGTCAACGAAGCAGGAAGCAAGGAATTCCAGCAAGAGGGGTGCTTAAGAACATTCATACCATCGCCCTCGATGCACATTAAATGTGATCCTAAGTGAGCCGACCGGACTGGGCAGAGAAGCAAAAGCAGATCGGAAACTAAGCGGCGACTGAAAGGAAAATAGAGGAGACAACGAGCGGATCGCAGAACGGCTGGCAAGAGATCGGTGTGGAGAAAATCGTAAGAAAGAGTGGGGCACTAGCAAAAACCGAACGAACCTGACGGGAGAGATCGTGAGGAGAAATTCGGAGGTGGAAGGAGATAAGACGGCAGATCGGGTAAAAGGAGAGCTGGAAAATTTCGGACAGGAAGTGCGCCCATCTTGAAAAAGCTAAAGAGAGGACGAGTGAGTGGCTAGAGTGGCCGGAGTGACGGGAAGAACCTCCAGAGAAAACGATTGAAGATTTTGAAGGAACTTAAAACATAGATTCCAATCGAACTGAGCTGAACATCCCAGCAATCGATTTTTCCCCTCTGGACATTGACAAGGGAGGGCAACAAGTAACTAAATAACTAAATAAGAACAATTAATCAACAGCTTCTGACTTTTTGCCCTACCCTTCTTTTCATAAAATTCTTTTAAAATCTTTTCAAGCTATTCCCTCTTCCCTACCCTCTCCCCTTATTAGTATCAATTAATTGGTGCAAATTATTTATACTTGTATTAAATCGACCTATATTGATATTTATATTTATATTTACACTATATTTATTGCATTTATATTAAGCATATATAGATACCTTTTTTTTAATAAAAAGTTTTTATTGGTTAAAAATATACAATATTATAGTTTACAATATGTTGAATTTTCAATATCTTTATATAAAGATATT
>WNWU01000077.1:1377820-1393397 GCA_012654045.1 Ptyas mucosa
AAAAAAAAAGCAACATTGGTATATGTAATTGTAGCAATTGATCTCCATTTGGAGGTTCATTGATTGGTTTGTTTGATGGCATTGATGGCACTTCTGGGCTGCCCCCCCCCCCCAGTAATAAACCCTGAGCAATGAGATTCACAGGTTACAGGTAGCCCTTGATTTATGGCCAGTTCCTTAGTGACCTTTGAAGTTTCAATTGATCTACTTGGGGGGGGGGGGTACTTAGAACTTGGATTAAAAGTTCTGATGGTCACCACTATCTCCTGCAATCACTTTGGGCACCTGACAACCAGGTCATCTATGCAGCATCCTGCAGTCACATGACCAGGTTTTTAGATGGCATTTATTCCTGATTTTCTGCAAAACTGGCCCATGGCAATTATGAGTTTGCTTAACGATTGGTATTTGTTTAACCATCACTGCAAAAAAAGGTTGTAAAATTGGGTTGTCACATGACTGACTCACTTTATGACCATCAAAAATTACAACTACAGTGAGCAAGCTCCATTATGGTCATAACTCAAGGCAATAGTGATTCCGCCCCAGGCGCCTAATGGACCCTGAAGGGTTCCAGAAGGAGCTTGGGGAGATACCTGACTCCCTTGTCCACAGTCTGGCTGAGTCCCTGCTGGCTGCCTGGAATAGGGCGGCATCTGGGGCACTGGACCGGATTGCACCTTCGCAACCTCTCCATGGCGGTGGATCCAGGAAAGCTCCCTGGTTTACCGAGGAGCTTCGGGAGTTGAAGCACCAGAAGAGATGTCTAGAGTGACGCTGGAGAACCAGTAACTCTGAATCTGATCGAACACTCTTAAGAGCCTTTATTAGGACTTATTTAGTGGCGATATGGGCGGCAAAATACTCACATTTTTCCACACTTATTGCATCCACTGATTCGCACCCAGCTGCCCTACTTAGGGTGATTTGCTCCCTCCTTAATGTAGGGGAAGTGGAGGAGCCCTTGCAGAGTAGAGCTGAGGAGTTTGTGCAGTTTCTGTCTGATAAAGTTGCTCCGATTCAGATGGACCTGGACTCTGATTGGGCAATTCCGACCGAGATGATGGGGGCAGGTCTTAGTCCCATTGTGTGGGATGAGTTTGAGCCTGTGACTCCTGAGGAAGTGGACAAGGCTGTAGGAGTGATGAGTTCCTCCACTTGTTTGTTGCCCCTCCTGGCTGGTTTTGGCCAGCAGGGAGGTGACACAAGACTGGCTGCAGGCTTTAGTTAACGCGTCTTTGAAGGAAGGGGCCTTCCCGCAACCATTAAAGGAAGCAGTTGTAAGGCCCCTCTTCAAGAAGCCTTCCCTGGATCCAGCAGAATTAAAGAACTTTCGTCCAGTCTCCAACCTACCCTTTGTGGGAAAGGTTGTAGAGAAAATGGTGGCACTTCAGTTTCTGTGGTCATTGGAGGAAACGGATTATCTAGACCCTTTTCAGTCTGGCTTCAGGCCTGGCTACAGCACAGAAACTGCTTTGGTCATACTGATGGATGATCTCTGGCGAGCCCAAGATGGGGGGTCATTCCTCCATCTTGGTGCTACTTGACCTCTCAGCAGCTTTCGATACCATTAACCATGGTATCCTTCTGGGACGACTAAGGGAGCTGGGAGTGGGAGGCACCGTGTTACAGTGGTTCTCCTCCTATCTCTCTGGTCGGTCACAGTCGGTGTTGAAAGGAGGACAGAGGTCGACCCCTAGGCCTCTCGTTTGCAGGGTGCCTCAGGGCTTGGTCCTCTCTCCCCTCCTATTTAACATCTACATGAAGCTGCTGGGTGAGATCATCTGATGACACGGGGTGAGATATCAGCAATACGCGGATGATACCCAGCTGTATATCTCTACCCCGCGTCAATTCAGTGATGCAGTGGATGTGAGGTGCCAGTCCCTGGAGGCTGTGAGGGTCTGTATTGGAGTCAACAGGCTCAGACTTAACCCAGACAAGACCAAGTGGCTATGGGTATTGCCTCCTAAAGACTATGTCAATTGTCCATCCTTGGTTCTGGGGGAGGAGAAATTGTCCCCCTCAGAATGGGCTCACAATTTGGGTGTTCTCCTAGACTCACAGCTAAGATTAGAGCAACATCTGACTGCTGTGGCTAGGGGGGACTTTTGCACAGGTTCACCTGGTGCACCAATTGCAACCCTACTTGGATCAGGAGGCTCTCCTCACAGTCAATCATGCCCTTATGACCTCACGGTTAGATTATTGCAACACCCTCTACATGGGGCTACCTTTGAAAAGTGTTCAGAGACTACAGTTGGTCCAGAACGCAGCCGTGCGAGCTGTCATGGGTGTACCTAGGGGTGTACCTAATGTACACCCACATTACACCAATTCTCCACGAGCTGAACTGGCTCCCTATTGGTCTCCGGGCACAATTCAAGGTGTTGGTTATTATCTTTAAAACCCTACATGGCTCAGGGCCAGGTTATCTTCGAGACCGCCTTCTGTCGCATAGCTCCCAGCGACCGGTAAGATCCCACAGAGTTGGTCTCCTCCGGGTCCTGTCAGCTAAACAATGTCGGCTGGCGGGCCCGCGGGGGAGGGCCTTCTCTGTGGCTGCCCCAGCTCTCTGGAACCAGTTACCTCCTGAGGTCCGGACCATCCCCACCCTATTGGCCTTCCGAAAAGCGGTGAAGACCTGGCTTTTCCGGCAGGCCTGGGGCCGTTGATCTCACTCTTGTGATCTGGTGAGATTCGGCCATCAATGGTGTGAATGAGTTTTTAATGTTTTTAATGTTTTTTAATTTTTCAATGTCTTTTTATAATGATTTTTTAAATGTATTGTGAGCCCCCCTGAGTCTTCGGAGAGGGGCAGCATATAAATTTAATTAATTAAATTAAATTAAATTAAATAGTACTATAGATGTATATATTTCTTCTTAGAGCTCTGATATTTCATGGTTTATTAGCCATATAAATGGATGCAAATAATATTGCAACCTTATTAATAAACATGGAACTCTTTGACTTTTGAGGTTCTGCAGGTTGCTACAAATAGCAGATGAGCATGGTGCAGGTATAAGTAGACACATTTGTTTTGCTGCAGCCACTTCCTGTTTTGTTTTGTTAGTTTGTCTTCCCACCACAAACCACAGAGAGAAATATAGTGGAACTAGAAGCAGACCTGGTGTAGTCTTTGCAATCATGATCAAGTGCATTTATAATATTGGGGTAATCCTTGGTTTATGATCACAATTGAGCCCAACAATTTGTTGTTAACTCACTTTGTTAAGTGAGTTCTGCCCCATTTTATTACCTTTTTTGCCACAGTTGTTAAATGGTTAAATTAGTAACATGGTTGTGAAACAAATCTTCCCCATTGACTTCCTCATTGACTTCACTTGTCAGAAGGTCACAAAAGGGGATCATATGAAGCTGGAACACTGCAACCCTCATAAATACATGCCAATTGCCAAACATCTGAATTTTGATCACATGACCACAGGGATGCTGCAATGGTTGTAAGTGTGAAAAATTGTCATAAGTCACTTCTTTCAATGCCATTGAAACTGCAAAGGATCACTAAACAAATGGTTGTAAACTGAGGACTATGTGTACTATAAACTCTTGTGATCTATAAGTCCCTTTGTTTCTCCCTTTGCTTAACATGATTTATCCTTTTGAGTCTGTTTTATGACTCAGTCTGCCTTAGAAATTATCCGAGAAGTTTGAGGGAGAATCTAATATCTAGTTTTCCCCCATCCTTCAAGTTAGAGACTTCTATCTATCCTTGGAGGAAAGAAAGAATCCCACAACTTTCACTTTCTATTGTATATTTAACCATTATATTTGCAATATTGTAGTCTGAAACATTTTCTCCAGCATTTTTTATAAAATCCATTATGATTCCTGTATAATTTACCTATAAACTTGATTTTATTAGTGAGGAATTACTCTGAGAATTGGGATTAAATAAGGTAAAATGCCTATGGAATAATAATAAAAGTCAAAATAAACCAGGGACAGTCTTTCCCATGCTGAGTATGTACTATTACTAAACTGATCAGCAGAGTTTCCTTTTTTAAAAAAAAATACACAAATGTTTAAACATATGTTTAAAGCCACAATGGATCGTAATGTTGTCATTATAGGAAAATTATAATCCATTCAGCAATATTTGCCATCAGGGGGTGATAGCTATTGAAGGCAGGGTTGGACTGGATAAATATTTTAGTGTTTTTCCATGACAGATGGTAAAATTGTCAGTTACGGGAACAAAAACTTTTTGCCAGGATTAGAAAAACTTAACTCTAGCTAAACCTCCTAATATATAAAGCAAAGTTTTCAAAGGCAAAAAAACCCCAAATCTAAATATGGCAAGTTCTGAAGAAACTCATCTTTAGCAGCATGACAGTGAACAAAAGATTTTGTAATCCTGAGTTCAAAAAACAAGAACTATCCTCATACATCAGGTGAATTGGAGATGTTCATTGATGATTACTAAAAATATTCCATTTTTTTCCTGCAGCAAACTTCGGCATCAAGCACAAAGTGAAAGATTTGGATACAAAGAGGTAAATGAGCATTTTGAGTCATTTTCCATTTTTTCCTTTCAAGAGAAAGGCTTTGTTTACAAGTGGGTGAAGGAAGGAGTCTAAATGTCACCTTCTTGGCAGATTGTAAGAGTTCTGTCTGTAATTTTGACATGTAAAAACCACTGCAAATTTGTCTTTAAAAACATTTGGATATTCTGATCTTCCTCATACAGCTAGTGGGATTTGTTTATTTGCTTGTTTATTTATATTGTCTTTATTGTTTTTATAAATAACTCAAGGTGGCACACACCCACAATATTCCTCCCTTCTTTCTTTTCCCCACAATAACTCTGTGGCAGTGGTGGGTTGCTCCCAGTCCCGGTTCACAAGAACCGGTAGTAAAAAAATTTAGTAGTTCGGAGAACCGGTAATAACATTGGCTGGCTATGCCCCCAACTGGTCCCCGGCCTGGTCACCCACTCGCTTACCCCACCCATCTCATCAGTGGCTTTTTTTTTACTTTTAAAAGCATTTTTTTTACAACTTCTTCATCTGAAAAAATGCTTTTAAAAGTTAAAAAAAAATCCTCTGATGATCGCGCAGCTCAGCTAGGATCTTCAGAGGCTTCTGAAAACATTTTTTCTGCAACCTCTTCAGCCGAAGAGGTTGTAGGAAAAAAAAAATCCCTTCAAAAGCTTCTGGCGATCCCAGCAGATTTGCCTGATCATCAGAAGCTTCTAAAAGCATGTTTTCCTGCAACCTCTTCAGCCAAAGAGGTTGTAGGGGAAAAAATCCCTTTAAAAGCTTCTGGCAATCCCAGCTAACTTGCCTGATCGTCAGAGGCTTCCTAAAAGCATTTTTTTCTGCAACCTCTTAAGGTTGTAGAAATAATGCTTTTAAAAGTTTAAAAAAAAAGTTGGACACACCCACCCAGTCACATTACCCCTCCAAGCCACACCCACAAAATAAGCCATGCCCACAGAACCGCTAGTAAAAAAATTTAGAACCCACCCCTGCCCTGTGGGGTAAATTGGACTGAAAAAGAGTGGCCCAAATTCACCCAGCTGTCTTTCTTCCCTAAGGCAGGACTAAAACCCAGTCACCTAGTGATGGGCCAAAAATCACTTAGCTGGCTTTCACACCTGAGACAGGACTAGAACTCAGGCTGGCATAGATAGTTTCATGCTCATCCTATGACTTTCTGAAACATGCCTGCCTAGGCTTTGCCCTGGCCTAGACCATGCCAGCTATATTCATCAACACGAAGCCATCTATGCCGGCATGATGTTATGGGGGTTGCATATATACAGAAGTATCCTGCCCAGGCCCTTGCAAGACACATCAAAGCACATGAACTCTGGTGGAATAAATCAATAAACTCTACTTGAATAAACCAAGTTTCTAAGAGCTCCTGATTGTAACTGCATCAGTGCTAATATATTAATCTGAAGCACTAAACCCTGCCATTCAGTTGCCTTGTAATCTATCATATGCTGGAAACTCTGAAGCTTTTGTTGACCACCTGTTACAGAAAAGGTATCTGATTCACTACAGCATGTTTACATTTAGAAACTGAGGCTACCTAGTCAGGATCTGTTTCGCATGGTCTCTCCCCCCCCCCCCCAATCTGCTGCTTTCCAGAAGAGAATAGGATTACAACTCCTGGTATTACCAAACTGATATTGACTATGCAGAAATGATTAAATACCATTTAAAATTTAAAAATACCAATAAAATTATCTTGCTAGATTGGAAAAAGAAATCTTATGCATCCTTTTTGGGGAGTGGGGAATTATCCTGCAACCAGCTATGCTGCAAAACATCATTAACAATAAATTTCAAATAATGTGAGGAATTGATCAAAACGATGCTCTACGCATGAGGGAGGACAGGAAGGCTTGAGAAGTGAGAAACTCTATTAGTGTAAATAATGCAAATATAAAGAACTAGCTGAATAGGGGACTTCCGGTTGGTGACTCGAGGTGTCATGGCATTGTGAGAGCGAACGCTGCCCTCCAACACTAATTTTCACCGCGTTTTGGGGACCCTTCGAGGCTTGGAAGCTTGGAGAGCTTCGCGGACAATAGTGGAAATTCAGCAAGCAGAGAAGTGGGAAGCAAGCACTCTCTGCCAGACTGAACATCACTGTCAAACCAGCACGGGTGAGTCTGCCTTCTAATGGTGGACCCAAAGCCACAATAGCCAACAAAGATGGGAAGCAAGGTATTTCGGCGAAGCTGGTGTCAGGAGAGAGCTTATATCTACCTTTCCTTGAACATCATGTGATTGGAATCGGCAGAATCGCAGCTGGCTGGGTTGGACGAAAGGACCCACAGAAAAGAACGAGCGGCGATTGCAAGTGAGGGAGCAGATTGGATCAGCGTGTGATCGCAGATAGGCCAGCGAGAAATAAACAAAAAGGAGATTGGGACGGCATTATTAGAGGTCCGGAGGTAATATCTTTATTGGAAAAATTGAGGATTTTTTGGTGGTCTATATGAAGATTGGGCTGATAGAAGAGAGACAGAAGAGAAGCGGGAGACTGGAAGCACAGCCATTACTTAGAGCAAACAACAAGACCGTTGAGTGCGTAGAGATGGAAGAAGGACTACTGGGGAAAGATTAATTAAATGGTCCTTGGAATTGAAATTAGAAGACTTCAAAAGTGCTGGAAATTAATCTCCAAAAACTGTAACGAACTAATAACAGGATAAGAACTACCAATCCCTACAGGAAGTAATATATCTCTTTGGAATTTGAACTTAAATACTTCTCTACACTTTAAGATACTGTCATTTTGCTACTTACTTCAATTTACAATCTTTATAACTCATATTTATATCTGCATATCTACGTATATATTTGAATAATTATACAGACGTTTATAAGATTGGTCCTATATAGTGATACTTCTCACTTCTTATTTAATCTTCTTTTATTAACTTGATTGCTTACTATTATTAATAACTAATATTTAAAACTGTGAGATTAAGTAACAATAGAGTATAAATTAATTAACTAGTTATATATACAGTATTTATTATACATAACTATATATTTGAATAACCATATAGATTTATATAGATTTAGTGATAAAAAGTGATAGCTCCTTTTGTATTCTATCAATTTGCTATATTATATTGATTGTGGGGCATATACAATACTTAGGATCCATAAATTGTGATATAAATCTGCTAATAGAGTATTACTTAATTAATCAATAATAATTGGATAATTGGATAAACAATATAAATTTGGAAAATTGATTTAAGTATCTCTGAAGAAAACAGAACAAATTGAACTAGCTGTGAATCAATTAAACTTTAGGTTTTGGAGGGATTAAAAGATTGACAATAAAAAATAAAAGATATTTAATACCTCCATCAACACAAAAAGAAGATAACTTCAAATAAAAGAAAAGACAATTTCGGTCGGGGACCTGGTGGTGGCCTGGGATCAGGCCGCGAGCGGGGCCTTAGACCGAGTCGTGCCTTTGCGGCCTCTGACCCGGTGCCGATCCCTCACAGCCCCTTGGTTTACTGAGGAGCTGAGGGAGATGAAGCGCCAGAAAAGACGCCTAGAGAGCGGTTGGAGGGCCAGTCTTGCCGAATCTGATCGAACACTGGTAAGGCTACATATTAAAGCCTACCTAGTGGCGATAAAAGCGGCAAAGTCTAATTACTTTTCCGCTCTTATTGCGTCATCAGAGAATTGTCCGGCGACCCTGTTCAGGGTGACCCGCTCCCTGCTTCAATCGGGAGCGAGGGAGGACCCCCTGGAGGGCAGGGCTGAGGATTTCGGACGATATCTGTATGACAAAATCGCTCAGATCCGACGGGACTTGGACTCTGACTGGGTAGATCCGGGCAGGATGATGAGGAATAGTCTTGAGAGCGTTATCTGGGAGGAGTTTGACCTTGTGACTCTGGATGACGTGGACAGGATTTTGGGGAGACTTAATGCGACCACATGTTTACTGGACCCGTGTCCCTCCTGGTTAGTACTGGCTTCCCGGGAGGTTACACGAGGCTGGCTCCAGGGAATTATTAACGCTTCGTTGAGTGAGGGATACTTCCCCGCCGCCTTGAAGGAGGCGGTGGTGAGGCCTCTCCTCAAGAAGCCCTCCCTGGACCCGGCAATATTGGCTAACTATCGTCCTGTCTCCAACCTTCGCTTTGTGGCGAAGGTTGTTGAGAGTGTGGTTGCACGACAGTTCCCACAATTCCTGGAGGAAACGTCCTATCTGGATCCATTCCAGTCGGGTTTCAGGCCTGGTCACAGCATGGAAACGGCATTGGTCGCGTTGGTTGATGATCTCTGGAGGGCCCGGGACAGAGGTTGTTCCTCTGTTCTGGTCCTATTAGATCTCTCAGCGGCTTTTGATACCATCGACCATGGTATCATGCTGCACCGGTTGGAAGAGTTGGGGATGGGGGGCACCATTTTACGATGGTTCTCCTCCTTTCTCTCCGACCGGTCGCAGTTTGTGTTGACAGGGGGGCAGAGGTCGACCTCGAGGCCTCTCATTTGTGGAGTGCCACAAGGGTCGGTCCTCTCGCCCCTTCTGTTCAACATTTATGTGAAGCCGCTGGGTGAGATCATCCGTGGTTTTGGGGTGAGATATCATCAGTACGCTGACGACACCCAGCTGTACATTTCCACCCCAGACCACCCCAACGATGCCCTTGAAGTGATGTCCCAGTGCCTGGAAGCTGTACGGATCTGGATGAGGAGGAACAAGCTCAAGCTCAACCCCTCCAAGACTGAGTGGCTGTGGTTCCCGGTTTCCCGATATAGCCAGCTGACGCCATCGCTGACTATCGGGGGCGAGTCTTTGGCCCCCATGGAGAGGGTGCGCAATCTGGGAGTCCTTCTGGATACGCAGCTGTCCTTAGAGGAACATCTGACAGCTGTGGCCAGGGGGACCTTTTATCAGGTACGCCTGATTCACCAGTTGCGCCCCTTTCTTGATCGGGATTCCGTGTGCACGGTCACTCACGCCCTCGTCACCTCTCGCCTGGACTACTGTAATGCTCTCTACATGGGGCTCCCCCTGAGGAGCACCCGGAGGCTCCAACTGGTCCAGAATGCGGCCGCGCGGGTAATTATGGGGGCTACATGGCACTCCCACATAACACCGCTCCTGCGCGAGCTGCACTGGCTCCCAGTGGTCTTCCGGGTGCGCTTCAAGGTGTTGGTTACCACCTTTAAAGCGCTCCATGGCATAGGGCCCAGTTATCTACGAGACCGCCTTCTGCCACCGACAACCTCCCATCGACCCGTGCGCTCCCACAGAGAGGGTCTCCTCAGGGTGCCATCAGCCAAGCAATGTAGGCTGGTGACCCCCAGGGGGAGGGCCTTCTCTGTGGGAGCTCCTACCCTCTGGAATCAGCTTCCCCCTGAGATAAGAAAAATCCATGACCTCCGTGCCTTCCGCCGGGCCCTTAAAACATTTTTCTTCCAACAAGCCGGGCTGGCCTAACCGAAGCCTTTTAAATGATTTTAAAGTGGGGTGTTTTTTAAATTTCTGGGCCAAATTTAGATATTCTTTTTAATTGGTTTTTAATTGTTTATATTATGTGTTTTTACTTGGCTGTACACCGCCCTGAGTCCCCAGGGAGAAGGGCGGTATAGAAATCTAAAAATAAATAAATAAATAAACAAACAATTAGTGGATGATAATTTGGAGAAACATCGAAAAGATTGTGAGAGACCAGAAAAAGGTTTTGAAGGAGATGACAAGTCTCTCTTCCACAGTGCTTAAAACAGGAAAAAAAACAATCTCTAACCCCACGATAACTATGATATCACCAGCAATACAGAGGTCAACTGAAGGACTGTCGAAAACAGAAAAATCAGCCATGTTACCCACCATGCAAGTGATGCAATCGACGTTGACAGTGATCCAGGACACTATGCTCATGATGCAAGAGAAGATGTCAAGCAATCATATAGAGCTGAAGACAGATATTAGAACCATTGACCAAAAATGAATGAAATACAAGAGTCAATACAGATCAACGAACAAAAAATAAAAAAGATGGAAACTAAAATTGAGCAAAATGAAAGAAATTTAGACACAGTAGACCAGAAGCTGATGGCACAGAAGAGGGAACTGGAGGATTCAATCACCCAATTAGAAATGGATAGAGCCTCCTTCTATTTACATTTCCAGAATATTGCTGAAGATAAGGAGGAAGACCTGGGTCAAGTGATGGCCGAATTAATAGCTGAGGTACTGCAACAAGATGAACAAGATATAATAAAAGAATTGGATGAAATATATAGAGTGCAGACCAATTATGCCAGAAGAAACAAACTGCCCAGAGAAGTGCACGTCAGATTTGCACAGAAAAAAATCAAAGACTTCTTTTACAGTATGGTAAGAGAAGAACCGGTAATGTATAAAGGAAAGAAGGTGATAGTATTAAAGCAAGTCCCAAGGAGAGTGAGGGAATCAAGAAGGGACTATAGATTTCTGGCCATTCAGTTTAACAAGAGAAACATCCTTTTTAGATGGATATTGCCGGAAGGCATGCTGATCACTTGGCAGGGGGGGGGGGGGATCAAAATAGATAGTCTCATAACAGCCCAAGACTTCTTAGATCAGTTGAGAGGGATAGAGGAGGACCAAAGTAGCAAAGAGGAATTGGAAGCAACAACACAAGACGAGGAAATTATCCAACAAAGGAAATCTAAAGAAGGAACCCCGGAGGAGAAGGAGATGGAAGACAAGGAAAGCAAGGAGGCAAAGAAGAGGCAAAGACCGCAAAGAAACACATGTGCAAATAAAAACTAAGACAACACAAAAAAAATAAGACATGGAGGATTGGAAGTTAATGTCAATCAATGTTAATGGTCTGAATGACAATAAAAAGAGGAAACAATTCTTCATAAAATTAGCCAAACAAAATGCCGACACAATATGTCTCCAGGAGGTCCATATCAAAAAAGAAGATAGAAAATACCTAGAGTACAATAAATTTGGGGAAATCTTTACTTCTCTAGTGGAAAAAAAAGGGGTGTGGTGCTGTATGTCAAGAAAGGAAGTGCAGCAGAATTAAAATACACCGACACTAAGGGTAGAACATTAGCAGTAGAAATAAAGAGAGGCAATCTTCCAATACTACTGATAGCCATTTACACCCCGAATAAAAACCTGGGGGAATATTACCAAAAATTAGGAGAGAAAATAAGTAAAATGAATTACAGTAACATCTGTATAATTGGGGACTTTAATGGGGTAGTAGATCCAGATAAAGATCATAAAGGTAGTAAAGATAAAAAGGAAAAAAGGAAAAATTTACCAAGAACCTTTTTTGATTTAGTAGACGAACTAAATCTTGTAGACATCTGGCGAACCCTGCACCCAAATAAGAAACAATACACTTACTACTCAAATCCCCAAAAATTGTGGTCAAGAATGGATATGATGTGGGTAAGCAGGAATATGGGATTGGAAATTAAATCAGCAGAAATAACACCGAATGTATGGGCAGACCACAACTTGTTAGAAATCAAATGGAATAATTCATATAGAAAAAGGAACAAGAGATGGAGGATAAATACACAATTTCTGAGGGACAAGGAAAATACGGGGAAAGTAAAGGGAGAATTAAAATCATTTTTTGAAGAAAACAAAATGGAGTCAACGGCTCGAGGAATAATATGGGATACAATGAAGGCGTATCTGAGAGGCCTAGCAATATCATACGGATCACATATAAATAAAGAAAAAAGGAAGATGCAGAAGGAACTTTTAGAAGGATTAGGAGAAGCAGAAAAGAACATGCAGCAAAATCCAGGAGATGAGGCAGCCAAAGAAAATTGGATGATTTTACGACACAGACTAAATTCCTAGATCAGAAAGAATTGGCATATAAGATAAAACGAACCAAACAATGCTATTTCAAAAATGCAAATAAACCGGGCAGGTGGCTGTCTTGTAGGCTAAAAAAAGAAAATGAAAAGGGACCATCCACCAATTGGAAAATTCGAGATTGCTCGAGAGTATTATTTTACCTTATACAAAGAGGAAGAAATCTCAAAGGAAAAAGTTGATCAATATTTACTGGAAGAAAAACTTCTATTGATTGGGGAGGACGAGAGAGAATGCTCAACAGGGAAATTGCAATGTCGGAGTTAAAGATGGCAATATCCAGGCCCAGATGGACTCCCAGGAGAATTGTACAAAAATTCAGATTTAGAGGAAATACTCCTACCAAAACTGTTGGAAATTTGCAACGAGGCTTTGATAAGATTCAAAATTCCAGAATCGTGGAGGGAGGCATACATCACACTCTTACAAAAAATAGGTGTGGACCCAAAACTGATAAAAAAATTATAGGCCTATTTCCCTCCTAAACACAGATTATAAGATTTATAAGAGTGTTATAGCAGGAAGACTAAAGAATATTCTAAATAATTTAATACATAGTGACCAAAACGGATTTCTTCCTGGAAGGCAGATAAGGAACAACACGAGGGTGGTGATAGATATCCTTGAATATTATGAAGCATATTCAAATAAGGAAATAGCACTGGTCTTCTTAGACGCCCAGAAGGCGTTCGATAATCTGAACTGGGAGTTCATAATTCAGCAAATTAAAAAGATGAAATTTGGATTAAACTTTGAAAATATGATAACCACAATTTATGAAAATCAAAGAGCAAATATTTTACTGAATGGAGAATTGACAAAAACCTTTCAAATTAGAAAGGGAGTAAGACAAGGATGCCCTCTGTCACCACTTTTGTTTATATTAGCTTTAGAAGTGCTACTAAGAAGGATTAGAAAAAACAACGAAATTAAAGGACTGACAATTAGGAAGGAGACATATAAGATCCAGGCGTTTGCCGATGATGTAACCCTAATCATGGAGGAGCCATTGGAAACAGGGGCAAAAATATTGGAAGAATTGGGAAAGTATGGAGATGTGTCTGGATTTAAATTAAACAAATCCAAAACCAAAATGCTGACTAAAAACATGGCCATGGACAAAAAGAAAGCCCTTGAAGAATCTCTGGGGCTACAAATAGTTAAGAAAGTAAAATATTTGGGAGTGTGGATATCTGCAAGGTGTTCGTCCCTAAAGCAAGACAATTATGTGCCCCTGATTAAAAACATCAAACAGGACCTAGAAAAATGGGGGAAACTCCAGATATCACTCCTAGGCAGGATCACGTCAATAAAGATAAATTGCTGTATCTGTTCCAAACTATACCAGTTAAATTAGACAAAAAAAAAAATTAGAACTCAATACTACCATTAGGAAATTTATTTGGGGTGGGAAGAAACCCAGGATTGCGATTAGAATACTACAAGATAAAAAGAATAGGGGCGGATTTGGACTCCCAATATGGGAAATTTACTATAAAGCAGCAAATTTGGTGTGGTTGAGGGAATGGGCAGCTTTGAAAAATAAAAGAATCCTGACTTTGGAAGGGTATGATCTCCAGAAGGGCTGGCACGCCTACCTATGGGATATAGGAAAAAGGACAAGAACATATTTTCATAGGCACAAAATAAGGGATACGCTAATGCAGACATGGGGAGAAATAAGAAGAAAACAATACATGAAAGTCCTGAGATGGCTCTCCACTATGGAGGCCATGATATACCCTAACGCCTTGGAAATGGGTAAAATGGTCAAATATAACGAGATCTTAGATGGGAGAGGGAACCTTAAAACAACCGAAGAGCTGAAAGAACAGGGCACCCTTATTGATTGCTGGCCATACACACAAATAAAATCCCGATATAAAAAGGATAAGGAGGAATTCGACATAGAAATAGGTGTTAATGGATTCGATAAGATATGGATGGGAACTGGTAACAAATTACTAGCCAAATTGTACAACTTCCTGCTTGAATATGACATGGCAGAAGAAGTAGTCAAAGACCAAATGATAGCATGGGCCAAAAACTTTCGACATAGCATTAACCTGAATGAATGGGACACAATCTGGAACAGTAACCTTAAAATGACTAGGGCGGTAGCCTACAAGGAAAATCAATACAAGATGCTATACAGGTGGCACCTAGCTCAGGCTGGCCCCATTAATCCTCTGCTCTCCCCTTCTCTCCCTCAGGCTGATATCCTCTCCACCACCACCACCACCACCTCTCTCCCTCAGGCTGGCCCCATAGTTCCTCTCCTCTCCCCTTCACTCCTTCAGGCTGGCCCCATAGATCCTCTGCTCTCCCCTTCCCTCCCTCAGGCTGGCCCCATAGATCCTCTCCTATCCCTTTCTCTCCCACTGAAGTCTCTCCTGTCCTCTCTACTCCACTTCTCTCCCTCAGGCTGGCCCCATAGATCCTCTCCTCTCCCCTTCTCTCCCTCAGAGTGGACCGATACATCCTCTCCTGTCCCCTTCTCTCCCTCAGGGTGGACCGATAAGATCCTCTCATATCCCCCTGTCTCCCTCAGGCTGGCCCCACAGATCCTCCCATCTCCCCTTCTCTCCCTCAGGCTGGCGCCATAGATCCTCTGGCAGTTAGGAACTGTCTTCCAAAACTGGGGGGTGTTCCTTGCAACCCTGACCTCCTCTCCACCACCCCTCAGGCTGGCCCCATAGATCCTCTTCTCTCCTTCAGGCTGGCCCCATAGATCCTCTGTTCTCCCCTTCTCTCCTTCAGGTTGGCCCCATAGATCCTCTCCACTCCCCTTCTTTCCCTCAGGTGGGCCCCATAGAATCTCTCCTATTGCCTTCTCTCCTTCAGGCTGGCCCCATAGATCCTCTGCTCTCCCCTTCCCTCCCTCAGGCTGGCCCCATAGATCCTCTCCCCTCCCCTTTTCTCCCTCAGGCTGGCCCCATAGATCCTCTCTCCCCTTCTCTCCCTAAGGGTGGACCGATAGATCCTCTCACATCCCCTTGTCTCCCTCAGGCTTGCCCCATAGATCCTCTCCTATCCCCTTCTCTCCCATTGAAGTCTCTCCTGTCCTCTCCACCCCCCCTTCTCTCCCTCAGGCTGGCCCCATAGATCCTCTAGCCACTCCCCTACTCTCCCTCAGGCTGGCCCCATAGATCCTCTCCTATCCCTTTCTCTCCCTCAGGCTGGCCCCATAGATCCTCTCCTATCCCCTTCTCTCACT
>WNWU01000077.1:1393407-1413953 GCA_012654045.1 Ptyas mucosa
CACAGAAGCCTCTCTTATTCTACCCCCTTCTCTCCCTCAGGCTGGCTTTATAGATCCTCTCCTCTCCCCTTCTCTCTTTCAGGTTGGCCCCATAGAATCCTCCCCCCTTCTCTCCCTCCGGCTGGCCCCAGAGAAATGGCTCCTATACTATCCCCTTCTTTTCCTCAGGCTTTCTAGCCCCTTCTCTCCATGAGGCTTGCCCCACAGAAACCTGTCCTATGCTATCCCATTCTCTCCAGAGTTATTTTCAAGTTGGGAGGGGGAGTAGAATGTCTAACTAATTAGCATCAGAGCGTGTTATACTAATATAGGAAATACTAATGCTCTGATGGTCATTTCAAAAAATCATTCCTTAGTGAGCACCTAGAAGCCAAGTGGAACGTATGTGGCAAATTTCAAGTTTGTAGACATTATGGTTCTGGAGATTTCGTGATTAATGCGTGATTGGTTTTCGCTTTTATAGAGAGAGATTGTAATGTGTAGGCTGGGCCGGATCTCCCCAACTCAGAAAGTCTCTCCGTGGTTGTACTGTGGTTTCTGCATCAACCAATATTGTTGTTGTTTAGTAAGTGTTGCTGTTTGTCTTTGCAATGTTCAATGGGATTGGCTGCTTTGGTCATTCGGCAGCAGTGCTCTGATACTAATCTACTGCCTTCCTTCCTTCCAGGTGGTTTTGAAAGGTGATGGCAGAAAGCTAAACTTACATGGGGTGAGTAAACCCACCAATGAGTCAAAAGAGTTGATTTCTCAGCAAAAATGAAAGCAAGACATTCTTTCATGTATTTATAGTTTGAACATGTATAGATATGGTTATGCAAATATATGTCTGCAGAAGAGAGGTTTGTTGTAGGTTATCTTGGGATTCTGTCCTGGCCTTTCAATATTTTTATAAATGTGATTAGGAGAGAGAAGGGCTGTTTAGAAAATCTGAAGATAACCCAAAGTTGGGGATGATTGTTAACATCTCATAAAACAGGTTCAAAATGATTTTAATAAAGTTTAATTTTGAGTCATTTCCAGCAAAATTTAGTTCAATGATGAGAAATGTATGATGCCACACTTAAATAGGAAAAAAATGAAATGTGCAGGTACAAAACAGATGGTACCTGGCTCAACATAACCCCATTTATAGTTGTTTGCAATATGCAGAGTGAAATGAAAAGCATTTTACAACATGCTGAAAACTAGCACATACTTCTAATTTTTTGGGGGGGAGGGGGATGCACCATAGCAAACAATGGGTTCTCTTAATGACCATGGAATTCCACTGCCCCATTCACTTAACAAATACTACAAAAAACATAATGGTAGTAACATTTTACTACTGTTATAATTTACAACCATAATATGCAGGTTCCACTTGGTCAAAATTCTAGGACTATCTATGCAGTGAGATCTATATATGGAGGACTTTCCTGACTGTTAAGCAGCATCTGGAGTCATGGGTATTCCATCGCTCTGAATTTGAAACAATAGTTGGATAGACATTTGTTGTGGGTAGTCTGGAAATTCATGATCTGGACAGAGAGTTGGACTAGAAGACCTTCAAAAGCGCTTCCAATGGTATGATTCTATCATTCCATTTAATGATCAGCTAACAAAACAAAATCCACAGCAGAAAACAAAAGAGGAAAAAACCCAATATGACAACATAGTTAAATGGAGAATTGTATATACCGTATTTTTCGCAATATAAGATGTTCTGGACCATAAGATGCACCTAGTTTTTGGGGAGAAAACAAGAAAAAAAATCTGCCTCTGCCTCCCACCAGTTTGCTTCTTTACAGCAAACAGCCTGGTCAGCTTTAGGACAGCCTGGTTTAGCACAAGCAGCTGATTGGCGGTTGGATCGGCCTCCCAGAATATTGCCAATCAGCTGTTCCAGGCTGTGTGGATTGCCACCAGCCATTCTGCCATCGCCACCATCACCGCCGCCTATTACTGCCTCCGCACGCCCTATTTTCGGCCTCTGCATGCCCCATTTTTGGCCTCTACGCATCCCATTTTTGGCATGTTCCAGGCAGCGGGGACTGCCGCCGCTGTTTGGTGGGTGATAGGCGGGATGTGCAGAGGCTGAAAACAGGACACACAGAGGCCGAAAATGGGGCATGTGGAGGCCGAAAATGGGGCGTGTGGAGGCGGCGATAGGTGGTGGCACCTATGGGCAGTGATGGCGGTGATGGGCAACAGTGATCCCCATAGCCTGGAACAACTGATCTGTGGTATTCCAGGAAGCCAATCCAACTGCCAATCAGCTGCTCATGCTAAATCAGGTTGTGTTGAAGCTGACCAGACTGTTTGCTGGAAGGAGGCAAATTGCTGGGAGGCAGAGGCTGAAGGGTGGGGGCCAGCAGGTGGGCGGGGCTTTGGCAACATTTGCTCTACAAGACACACAGACATTTCCACCCACTTTTTTGGGGGGAGTGCATCTTATAGACCGAAATGGGAATATGTATTATTCCTTTACGAGATATGTCTCTGAGTTTGTTGCAAGAATCAGGTTATCTGAACAGCCTGTTTAATCCAGTTATCAAATTAACCTATTTTCCAGCTTTTCCCAATACATTCTAATAGAATACACTAAGTTGCAAAAATCATAATCAAGGCTAACACTTATCAGGCTTAAATGTTGTACAAATAGAGCTACTGCTTCTTCACCTGAAAAGTTTAGGTAAACACAACCCTTAAAGGATTCTGAACTCTGAAACCGAATGCCTCTTATTGTCTTTCCAAACAAAAATTATCTTCTGATAACCCATAAAAGCAGCATAACTTAGGAGAGAGGTTAGAGATTCATATTATTACCACTATTGTTGAAATCAGAAATCTTTGACAATCTACTGCAAATTACTTTAGATTTGTATGCCTTAATCTATCTTTGAGATGGTAAATGGTAAGAAAATCATTTCCAAAAACTTTCAAGAACTGTTGTATGCTGGAATCCACTAGCCTTCTCCAACTGATCTATGTTGGAACTGCCATGTCCAGAATACCCAACCAACATAACCAAGCTAGTTGGAAGTTCTAGATATGCAGTATCCATAAATCTAGAAGACATTAAACTGGGGAAGGCTGGATTAGATAATCCTGATAGACCCATAATCAAATATGATAGAAAACAATTCTCTAGAACTATTTGAGCTATGTTGTTCTCTCAGATCTATACAACCCCATATTCTCAGAAGGTTTTATATATTGCAAAGATAGTTTCTGGATTCTGGATGATTCATTTGTAGACCAATGCTATTGAATAAGCCCAGATACTTGCTGATCTGCCTTGATATCCAAGGAACCTTGAACCTTGAACCATGAAGTAAGTAATTTTGCATCCAATAAATCATTATTAGAAGCAAATGACTGGGCAGAACTTTGCCTCTTGAACCCTCCCATTCTAAGCTTTTCCTTCTGTTTCCCACCAAAAGTATTGATCTGCCCCCCAAAAATCAACCATAGTTTGCTGTGGATTCCACAACAGGTAAGCATGCATAATTCCTGCTTTAAGGGATCTTCAGTGCTTTCTGAGCTTGGTGAGTTTCTTGCAGACATTTTATTACCCAAATTAAGTAACATCATCAGTGCTAGTCTATGTTATGACTAGCACAGATGATGTTACCTAGTTTCGGTAATGAAAAATCTGCAAGCTCAGAGAATACCAAGGAGCCCTTCCTTTCAACCCTGAGCTACAACCCTATTCTCCTTTATTGATGTTTTGTGGTGCTTTGTGATGTTTGCCCATTCTTTCCTCCACCTCTTTCTCCGCAGCAGACTTGTGCCGTCTGCCTGGAAGACTTTAAAGTGAAAGATGAACTGGGAGTGTTGCCATGCCAACATGCCTTCCACAGAAAGTGAGTAGATGCCAAGGACAGCCCCCAAAAGCTGCCTTGTGCCTCTCGTCTTGGCGAGTAGCCACAATATTCATCCAGCATCCAGCATGCCCGTGGTGGTGAGGAGGAGGTGGGCGCCCAGGATGATAAAGAGGGAGGCTATTTGTTGTATTTTGAGATATTTGAGCCAAGGGACAGCAAATGGGGAAGGAGATTAAGCACATACCTGAATTAAATGGATAAAAACCTATCAGAGCTAATTCATCATACTCAGGAATTGTGCCAGGATGCTGTAGCCAAGAGCCTGAAGCAAACAATGAAGCCAAGAACATCTAGGCCTAGGCTTATTTTGTCTTGCGAGTTCACTTGAATTGGGGGAGTGGAGGGGAGGCGTTTAGACTTGGCTCCAAAGTGGGAAGGATGGGTAAGTTGGATCAGGGACGAAGAAAAAAAAATTCTTCTAAGACGGGGGGAGGGGAACATTAATTTTCCCAAGCAGTCAAATGAGAAATTGGGACTGTTGTGGAACATCAGCCAATAGGGCTGTGAAGGTGTATAGGCATGCATGCACACACATACATAATTTTTTTAAAAAGTAGCTGTCACCTTCAAAATAAAAGCAATCCACACAGGCCTAGCAGGGACAGTCAAAGGGCCAGATATTGCCCGGGGGCCATAAAATGCCCAGATCTGTTCTAAGGGAATGCAAATCTAGTGAAGGATACACATCTCTGCATCTTCCATTTCAGGACAGGTCTGTGTTTTGCAGATATCCAGCAGATCTGATTTAGAAGCAATATTTTTAGAGTGAAATGTCTATGGAGATTATCAGTCATCCAGGTGATGGTTGTCCCAAAGGTGCTTTTTTTAAAAAGGCAACTGGATTTTGTTTTTCCTTGAAGATGTGCTTTTCATCCAAGAAGCTTCTTCAGTTCAGACTGAATGGTAGAGAATGGAAGGATTTATATTCCTTACAGTCATCACTTGGAGGTTTATCTGTGTCCTTAGGGTCACAGATTTAGGGTGAAATAATCCTGTTGTTTTACTTTGGTGTCCCATTTCTTCTCCATAACACAACTCAAAGTGACTCAGATGGAGTTGTTAAGATATTTCCCATCTTAGCACATACCAGGCTCAAATATGCTTAGCTTTAATTACTGGCAAGATCAGATGTTCTCCCTTACATCCATGGTACTGACAACAGCAGCTGGGGAAGGCGCTTTTCAGTTCATACCTCATCTGAAACCAGCATGGATGGCTGTTGCTTTCAGTTTACCTGGTTTCACATGAAAGTTCAGGTATGGAAGATTTAACTGGAGCATGTCCACGTATTATAATAACTCTTGTTCCTGTATCTCTTGTTAAAAGGAACAGAAAGTTGGGTAATTGCTGGGCTAAAAGCCAATTGAGAGTGAGTTAAAAATTCATTTTAGGGGTTTGCCTTCCTTCTTGCCTGCCTGCCTGCCTGCCTGCCTTCCTTCCTTCCTTCCTTCCTTCCTTCCTTCCTTCCTTCCTTCCTCCCTCCCTCCCTCCCTCCCTCCCTCCCTCCCTCCCTCCCTTCTTATAACCAAGTCTGGACGGCTCCCAATCAAAAGTAAAAACACCATAAAAACCATAACAAAACTATAAAACTAAGCACATTAAAAGCAACAAAAATCTGATGTCAAGCCATATCATCTCTTATCCAAGCCCTTTGGGGGGAAAGCCAGGTCTTCAAAACTTTATTTATCTTGTCCACTTTCTTACCTAAAGTCCTTATTCCTTTCTCATATGCAGTCCCAAAGAATGTGCAGTGGAATTTTGTCCCAAGGATGTAATAGAGTCACTGGAATTCCAGCATCTGCTGCACTGGAAAAACTTAAGAGTTAAATAATAGCAGGTTTCCTGAATAATTTTTTCTGACTATAGCCAAGCTGGGCCTATTTTATCAGAAATTTTCTATGTTCCAACTGGGAAACCTTGGTTATGTGCAGCTGCCCTATGTGGAGCCACTAGCACTGTGGTTTGAAGCATGTTTCATCAAAATTTAAATCTTATGACTAGTTTGTTATTGGTCCTGCTAGGCTGAAAGACTTTTAAGTAGGTTTCCTTTTTGGACTGAAAACCCTGTCCCTAATTCAACAGTTCATGTGCAAAGGTGACTGTTTCAGTTATCTGTCTGACCAATTTTTGCATAAGGCTTCTCAGCCCTTTGAAGTATGCCACATCAGAGAAAGACCACAAGTAGTATTAAAACTCTATTTTATTGTTGTTAGGTGTCATAATGAAATCTTGAAGACTGACAGAATTTCCTTTCGCCTTTCTTGTATTAAAGAGAATCAAGATGGGGATATCTTGAATTATTTCTCATCCATTCTTCTTTCCCAGGACCAAATTTACTCAATTGTTCTTGCATTCCATCTTCAGTTAGTTTCATATTTCTCAGGAGGGCTGCAATATATGGTTCCCTGTACTCTCTGCACTGATGGTGTTACCTAGTTTGGTAATGAAATGTCTGCAAGAAAATAACCGAGCTCAGTGAGCACAAAAGATCATCCCTCCCCATAATCTCTTAATGTACAAAATATAGCCAAATAAATCCTTAACTTCTAGAAATCATCTGATCAAATTAATACGCTTTTTACATTTTGACTGACTGCATAGATTTTCTTTGCTAAAAAAGCAAATATTGAATTGATACTCATCTCACAGTAAATATGCTTTGAGATGTTGAAAGCATTTGAATACATTTTTTCTGGGATAGTGATATAAGGAAGACAGAATAAAATGGTAACATTAGATTCTGTGTACAGCTATTTACTGATGCTGGGTAAATCTAATCTAACCTGTAAATTGGCTTCCAAAACTTGAAGTTTAGGGAATTGTAATGCAACACATTTGAGAGCAGGAAATTAAGTAAAACTGCTGCAAATTAAAAAAAGAAAGAAAAAAATACTCTATAAATACAGTACCCTCATAATTTAGCCATTCAGCCAAAATAAGGTATGTTAATGTATCACCAGGAGCAATCTTTTTTTTTATTGAAAAAGTTTTAAAAGTTTTACATACATTTTCTCCCCCCTCCCCAACCACCCCCCCGACTTCCCAGAGCAAATACAAGATAAAATACAGCTCAAATTCTCTAAATTAAACTCCATTTCACACTTATCATAATCATAATCATTAAACAAGTAGATAAAAGGAAAGCAAGTCTTCTTTCTTCTTATTCCATCTAATTCAACAGAATTAATCTCCATTTATAATTACAGCAGTTAATAAAACAATTAAGTATTACCTAATCAAACCTATCATTACTCAATATAGCTAATTAATACTTAACAAGTTATTAAGTCTATACAATTTAACAAGATATTTTATAACTTCTTTCATTTAAAACAAAGAAAAAAAACCCAACAACAAAAAAAAAAGAAAAAAAAGAAACCCTCATTCAAAAGAACCCAAATTTAAAATAAAATACTATATAAAGTCTTCCGTCCTCCACTTTTAAACCATCAAGGTCCAATTATAGTTAAAACACTTAATAAAAAAAAATAATACATTTTTAATTAAAAAAAATTATATAACAATCAAGCCTCTTATTAATTTATCAATACAGATAAAACGTCATTTAATAACTATATCAAACATTTAAATTCTTCATACTAGATTAAACCAGTTGCTAATTTTCTTGTCTTCACATCTTCCAACAGCATATAGAATATCTTCATTTGCGTCTACCCACCTAAATAAAAAATTGCTTCTTTATAAAAAAAAAACCCCGAGTGACTTTATAATTATATTTGAAATAGTATCCATCAAATCCAGTCAAAAATTAGATTAGTAAATTCATCAGACGTATTAGGGCAACCACCAGATCACCTGCAATTGCTCTAGGTCCATAATCTTTTGCCTTATATTTATTACCATCAAACAGGAAACTCCAATTTACTATATTCAATAAAACTTCTGCGATTACAGTTAGATCCAGATTTATTACAGTCCTTAATAAAATATTCCAAATCATTCAAGTCAGGGCATATTTCACAGCCCAACACACCAGCATTGCTGTGATCTGTTTATTCTTCTCAAAATATTCCAATACAGCTGTAGATTGCCTCCTCATCGTCGCTCATCATTTAGTTAACTGGCATTAAACTGCTGTCTGCTTTTTTTTCCCCAAAAAATTCAAAATCTTTAAACAGTTAAACAATACTTTTTAAGGACCATCATCTCATCAAGCAGAGTTATTTTCCATTTCTCCAGTCTTTCTTCTTTTCCTTTTTACGAACTTTCTTCTTAACTTTGATCCCTCTGCCTTTTTTAACTCCAGTAAAATTTTGCGGTTTTTGGGATTGCATATTATAAAATTTTTGCAGAAATGTAGCTTCTTCTGGAAACAGCTCTTTAAATGCAAATTGAGTTTTATAAAAAAAAAATTTTGTAACCAAAATTTCATCAGCTTCCAAAATTTCTTGCTCCTTGTTCTGCTCAGCATTCATCTTTCTCTCCTCAGTAAAAACTGCTATGATCTGTTGTTGTTTTTTTACATCTCGCAACTCTTCATTCAATCCCCCACTGCTAGATTGCAACTCAGTATTTCCATGTATTTCATTGTTTCCAGCTTGAGAAGCTTGAAATATAGTATCAATTCTTTTCAATAAAGCAGAGGTAATTGAACTCAAAGCTTCCTCAAAATCAGACCATTGAGGGTTAATTAACCCTCCTTTGCTTTCTTTGCTTTCAGAAAGACCAGCCATCTTGCCCCCTTCTTCCTTCCCTTCCAGAAGGACAGAAAAAAAAGGGGGGGGAAAGAATTTCAAGAAGAAGAAAAAAAGACCCTTTACAATTTGTAATTTGTATTGCTGCTTGAATTATTATTATTACATCCTTTCTTATTTCATCCACTTTTCAAAAAGGAGTTTTACGTTTCAAACAGGGGCTTGTCAATAATTACTTTTAACTTTCACTTCTTCACGCCCCGTTGAAACTCAAATGCCATCTTGCTTTCACTTTCCACTTAGGGAAAATCTTTTAAAGAAAGTAAATCCTTGGAGTTAAAAAAAAAGAAAAAAAATACTTGCTGTTTCATTCGTGCAACTTGTGCTCCGCCAGCTTGATTCAAGAAGTATTTGTTTAAAATTGGTTGCTGGGATGGTAACGACATCTAGCTCTGCAAAGCAGAGACATCCAGGGTCCGGAGTACTGACAGGCTTAACGGGGAGCTCTCATCTTCGAGCGCCAGATTATGGGTAAAATCTGGCACTCTCAGGGAGCTCTACCCCACCCGTCTACTCACTTTCCCCCCTCATACCAGGGGGAAAGTTTTCAAACCGCAAGACAGCCGATAGTCGCTGTTCTTGCGGTTCTACGAAGCCCTGGGCTGGCGCTTCAAAAAGAAGCGCCCAGCGATGTCGCAGTCCCACTGGAAGTCCACCAGGAGCAATCTTTAAGATGGGCATGAGCACTTCAATGGGAAGTGGCTTAACATCAGTTGGCCCAGGAAAGGGAGGGTAAAATTGGGAAGGGATGCTCATCAGAAAGCAGATGCTGTTTTAGGGTCTTCTCAGAATGTCATAATCAAGCTTTTAGATCTGTATTTTCAAATTATACCTCCCCATCTCTTGATACTCCCATCCCCATTTTGTATGCAGGTGCCTTGTGAAGTGGTTAGAAGTTCGATGTGTTTGTCCCATGTGCAATAAGCCTATAGGAGGTCCCTCAGAGCCTCATCAGAACATTGGAATTCTCCTGGATGAACTAGTGTGACAATCTTCCTGCCCATGTTTCCTTCCCACCCCCCAAAGAGCCTTTATTGACACTGATTATTGCCTTGGGATTGTGAACTTCAACACACAGTCATAGTCTGAGATTGTTTCCAAGTGGATGTTCATCTTAACCTTCTTAGAAGGCAGCATGGACCATTCCGAGTGCCAAGATGGAAAGCAAGCTGGCCTTGTTCTCCATCTATCATCTGGGAGCTATTTCTGATCAGAAGTGCATGGGAATCTCTATTTTGGATGATTAACCAATGAAGAACCTGAAACAAGAATGTCTGAACTTTCCCAGGATGACCCTGGTGAACAATTGAACTCTAGCACCAGGTTTCAGCAATTGGTTGTTGTGATGCCAACTGTGAGATCAAAGTCTTCCCTTTTTCTAGGACTTGCTGGTCAGAATCCACAGATGGCGATATAGCCTCTCCGATTTCTAATTAGACTTTTCTTTTTATAGTAAGTCAGCCCCTGACATTTGGACTATCTTGATTTCTGTTCCTTAGGGATCCCTTCTGCAATTTGAAAACAAGAGTTATTGCTGACTTTGGCTAGATCCTTCTCTGCAAAATCTACAGTGTTTACATAAGACTTAAGCAGAAAGCCTCCCTGCAGGCGGTAGAAGGGGCACCAGTCAGCTAACACCACCAGCCCAGCAGAGCTGCAAATAGCCCATCTTCTCCAATATTGTGGAGAAAGGGAGCCAAGTTATGGCATTTGGGTCACCCATATAGGTGGCAAAGTGACAAAGGTAGGGGCATGAAAACTTCTTAGTTTTCAGATGAGTGGGACTATTTTCATAAGTGGCCTTTTAACTTTTTTTGCCTATTCTGTCCTTGTATAGAAAAATAAAAGTACTTTCTCTGAAATGGGATTTTTCCCTTTTGATTATGTGTTTGCATCATGAGTAATCACTTAGCAGGAAGGAGGGATGAAGGCATCATGTTACATTAAAGGGTTGTTGAAACATTGTATCATTTCCCCCCAACACATATGAACTAGCACTACACAAAGATTCAGATATGATACCAAGAAGATACTCTGGAGTACATGGAGGTAAAAACATAGTTGAGCACACAACTTTAATACTCATCCATCCCCAGAAGTAGAAATGCAGCTCAGCCAGAGGTGGGTTGCAGCCAGTTCAAACCGGTTCAGGCGAACTGATTAAGATTCTGCGCAGTTTGGCTAACTGGAAAATCCCACCATTGGATGGCCCCACCCCGCCCACCTTGCCCCACCCAGTCACTCCTTATCTTGCCTGCTCGCCCAGCATAGCTGCTGCTGCTCTCTGTCTGGCTCCCTCATTTGCCTCGACCACACGGTCTCTGGACCAGCCAGCTAGCCTGGGTGAGCCTGCGAGCAAGGCCCGAATCCCGGCCTAGCTGCCTCCCACGGGGGCCAGCCAGCTGGCCTGCCTTTCACCATGGCTGCATCCCACACGGCGCTCTCCCAGTGGCCCAGCTGAGCGGCCCTGATCGCCTGGGTGAGGTAAGAGGTAAGTGCAGCTGGGTGCCTCCTCGGGGAAGTGGGACTGGGAAGAGTGCTCATCTCCAAAGCCTCCTGTTTCTCTTGCCCTCCGCCTCCTACCACTTCTCTCAGCCTTAATCCATTTCTCTGCCTCCTATCGTTTCTCTTCCTCTGCCTCCTACTGCTTCTCGAGGCCCGAGACCCACCTGGTCTGGGCACACAGCCCTCCACGACAGAGCCCTTCCTGGGGAGCAAAGCCTTGGACAATCTGATCTGTCCTGAAGGCCTCAAGGAGCTCCAGACTTTCCACGCATCTCCACTGGCCCGAATGCCCTGCCCTTTACAGATCCCAATGGGGCCAGCGCCTGGCAGCAGTGTTCCAGAAGGATAGGCAGATGTCCTGGGGCTGCATGTGCACACCCCAGTGGAGCAGCAGTCTTGGCCCCAGTGTGGCGTCTTCCCCAAGGGCTGCCTGCCATCAGCCTTACCTTCACAGGCAGCTACATGCTGGCCCCGTTGGGATCTGAATGGCAGGGCGTTCAGGCCGGCAGAGGTGCATGGAAGCTCTGGAAGGTAATTCTGACGCTGACAGTGGGAGAGGGAGACCTGCTGTGCTCAGCCAAAGAGCTGCCTTTTGGGCCTGGCATGCTCAGTTTCTGTGGGGCCTCTGGGCAACTGCCACTTGCTCGCCTCCCTCTTTGCCTTGGGTCCTGCATCCAGGCCATGATGGGGGGATGCACCACTTCCAGGCCTTGCCAGCCAGCATGTGGGCAGGCAGCCCTCAGGGGAGATGCCATGCTGGGACAGAGACTGCTGCTCTGCTGTGGTGCATGTGTGCAGCCCCGGGACATCCACTCACCCTTCTGGAGCACCGCCGCCACTGGCAGCACTCTGGATCTCACTTTCCGTTTCCACCACCACCACTCTGGAGCTCAGCTTCTGCCTTCCGTCACTGCTACCACCGCCACTTTGGAGCTCGCCTTCTGCCACCGCCGCCTTGGAGCTCCACTTCTGCCTTCCGCCGCCACCACTCTGGAGCTCCGCTTCTGCCACTGCCGCTGCCACTACTATGAAGCTTACATTCTGCTGCATGCACGGGAGGCAGGGTGCATGCATGGGGCACACATGCATGGGGACAGGGCACATGCATGGGAGGTGTTCACATTGCATTTTGGGGGTTTGGGCACGTATATGGTTTGGGCACTCAGCACCAAAAAGGTTAACCATCACTGATCTATAGTATGTAGATTCAGATAATAAAGTTGAAAAAAGGTGAACAACAATTTTACAGAACTATAGATACATTGAGGCCGGACGTGACAAGGAGTGGCTGGGAGGGGAGGGGTCAGTCGAGACACCCTTTGATGTGAGTGATGTTGAGTTGGCCATGCCCACCCAGTCACATGACTATCCAGCCACACCCACCCAGTCATTAGGCAGAGAACCAGTTGTTAAAAAATTTGCAGCCCACCACTGAGCTCAGCTACCACAATTTTCTACATGAAACCCTGGGAAGCTATTATTCTAATTATATTTGCATAACATGGTGACAAACTAAACACATTTTAGCCTAGGATGTTTTGCAAATTCAATCTATAATGGGGTTTCTTAGTTTAATGTAATATACAGAAAATTGGATTAACAGACTAAACTAAGGTTATGTTACTCTTGTAAAATAAACAGCTGTTTTCCTCTAGTTGACTTCAACAGTGAGCACTGGGAGTCAGGCAGCATATAAATTTAAAGAAATAAATAAGCTTTCATTTTTCTTGTCAGCAATGCCAAAGTGGTTGGTCACTGCTGCTGCCTGGTAATGTTTAGAGATTTTCCATCAAAGTACTAGCCCTTTTAACATCCATGAAGGTGAGTTACATGCTGGTCAGTCATCCCCTCAGTCGACTAAAATTTGATCCACAAGAAAACAATATGAGGAATGAAGACAGGAAAAATATTTTACAGGCTTGGTAACAGAATTTAGAGCATGAGTAGTTGGGCACTAAAACTTAGTGGAAATAATGAACTATGAGAATACATGTAGTGACAGAAAGGCCATTGATCATGCAATTAGAAAAACAGTATCTTTTTAGAAAACAGATACAGAAGCAGATGAAGGAAAAGAAAACAATAGGGTATCATATATTGGATTATATGTATAAGGGAGAAAGAAGAATAGAAAATAAGTCACCGATCTAGGTCTTTTAGAGAACATGCTTCATCTGAATTTAAGGTCCTCAGCAGAACCTTCATATAAAAGTCTGCTTAATACTGTATTAAACTTTTAAAGTGTAGGGTCAGTTCTGATTTACTCTAAATATTTTATTACATTGTCCTGTTAAAAAACTAAGACATATATGAACATGAAACAGAAGCATAAGGCTTCTGGACACCTCTGGAAGCATGCCTTGTTCAGTGAAGATCAGAGGTGACCAAGCCAAAACAGAGCTGTTGTTAAATGAAACATGGAGACAGAAATTATGACTGGCAACAGAGTAGGACAAAGGTATTTTCAGGCACATTTAAAGAGACATATCTACATTAAGCTGCTCCTTTTTGGGGGTGGGTGCCTACTGTGCATTGGAAGCACCTTGTTTCCTGCTGTGCGAAGCAGCAAATCCTAGAACAGTGCTCGTGTTTAATTCAGACATGCATAATTATTTGCTATCCTTCACAACCAGATGACCAAATAAATATATACTCAAGATCACAGGGCAGAACCAGAAAACATATATCTTCAACTGCATTTTTCTGTGTCTTGGGACAAAGGAACAACTCTTTTTAACAATGTTGCATTTGTACTCAGTGTTCTGTGCAGAACAATGAACTTGGCAAAAGTTATTGTCTTGTGTTATCCTCCCTAAAACTTCAGATAGACTTGATTGATCAATATCGGCTGGCCAAAAATTAGCTCTGCCCTTCGTAATTGTTAGAACATCTAATGCAGATATGTCTTCAACACTTTTTCTGTTTAAATGTAGATGCTTTTCCTTCATTGCCTGCCACTTAAGTCTCTGGGTCGCCATAAGTTTTAATTGTTTTAAAGCAGCGGTCACCAAGTGGTGGTCAGTGGTCCACGAGAAAATTTTGGGGTCCGCAGAAAAATTATTTGCATTTTTTATATTGCACTAAATCAGGGGTCCTCAAACTACAGCCCCTGGGACAGATACATGCAATGAACATTTGTGTTGCTACAGAGAGTCTCCCCCTTTGGGGTCTTTTTGTGTGGGTTGGAAAGGGACAGAATTTCCGACTTGGGATCTGCTTCAGCCTCCTGGTGCGGGGCTTTGGGCAAGGGCTGGAGGGAAGTGCCACTGGTGGCGAAGAGCCAGAGGACCTTGTTCCAGTGGGACTGCATCATGGCCTGGAACTGGCTGACCATCTCAGCCCACTGAGCCTCCAGGCACCTGTACCTGGCCTTGCACTCTCACAGGTCTTCCCTCTGATTGGAAAGCCTATGCTCATAGTCTTCAGTGAGGTGCTTCTACTGAGTCTCCTTCTCAGTCAGATCCAATTTGAACTGAGCTGTTTTGCCAACTCTTTCTCGTAGTGGCTGCTTAGCTCCAACAACTGCTTCCTGCTGGGGCCCTAAGGAGCCCGGGTGGGGAGACAAGGCGTGGCTGGGGAGGGATGTGAATAGAGGCTGGCAAGGCGCCCCTCGATGTGATTGACATTGAGTTGGCCACGCCCACCCAATCACATGACCATTTAGCCATGCCCACCCAGCTGGTCATTAGGCAGATCATATTAGTGGTCCGCGGGATTTAAAATTATGAATTTAGTGGTCCCTAAGGGGCGAAAAGTTGGTGCCCGCTGTTTTAAAGGATTCATATACTAAATACAAATAAATCATATAAAGATACCCAGTCATTTCCAGATTAAGCCACATTTCCAGCTTGGATTTACTGGGTCCTACTGCACCCATTGTGTTGAGAAAAGCCACAGCACAGCAGCCAAAAAAATTAACTAATTCACACACTAAAAGAAACAATATGAAGATGGACACAACCACAAGCACCAACAACCAAATAATTTACACACTAAAAGAAACAATATGAAGATGGACACAACCACAAACAACCAAATAATTTACACACTAAAAGAAATAATATGAAGTTGGATACTAGTGCAAGCACCCATTCAAGCACTTAAAAAAAACCAATACGAAGGTTCAACATTTGACACAACCACAACTAACTCATATGCTAAGAGAGACGACAAAACCACAAGCCTATGAAAAGCGCTCCCTAGGTTCTGATCAGATGGGTTCTGTGCCCCGTCGTAACATTTGGGACGGCACATCTCACGCATGCGCATGAACACCCCACTCATCATATGAAAGAACCTGAAGGATCGGAAAACCATTCAAAAAAGTGCGCTAGCAAAGCCACGCCGCTGGCTTTCAGGTTATGATGAACCCGCTCTTAACCATTCTTTCCCAGATTTGGAATTTTGACTTAAAAACAGAAGCAGGGCCTCTTGGTTTCTCTCTTTGAGTCTTCGCGTTTCTTGTTTCCCCCACAGAAACCAATATCGGGCGCTCTCATTACATATGCTAATATATTCGCCGGCAGCCCCGCCCCCGAATACTCTTGGCAACGGGGGGTGCTGTTTTTCAGGCAAGGGCTCAATGATTAAGGGAAGTCAGAAGCGTCAAACCGTTGCAAAGGAAATTCTGCAATAGAATCAGCTTCGACTAAGGAAAACGACATAGGAAAACAGTGAAGAGAAAACGGCGGAGCCGCCGAGGAAGCTTAGAGAAAATATAGACAGACTCAAAGTCTTAATTTCCGCTCAAATCCGAAAGCATATGTTTCGTCCGTTATGAGCCCCGATTCACGCAGAATGAAAAGAAAGCGCTTCTTTTCCTGTGTTTCTGGGTTAAAGGAAAACATAGTTTCCGGTGGACCCAAATTGGAGAACTACCGCTCTTCGGAGCCTCTTGACCGTTCACGTAACACTTTTTTCTGTTACGTAATACTTTTTTCTGTACTTTCCTATGTCTGATGAAAGAAGATTACATTTCCGCTTCCGGTGGAAAGCGGCAATCCCGATGGACTTCCGTTTTGCTGCAAGCGGGCCGCTTCTGCGGTTCGTTCCGTGAGTCTCGTAGCGATTGGACCATTCCGGCGTAATCGGCTTGAGTCCGGATGGCGCTGAGAACGATTCGAACTGAAACCCAGGAAATCCAAAGAAGGAAGCCCGAACTTTAAAGTTTGGAGACAGCCGGGACTGCGAGGCGGGGACTCGGGAGGAGAATCAACGGGAGAGGTTGGGAGTCGGCGCTGGGGGGCGTGAGGCCTTCGCAGGCCGCTATGTCAGGGGACAAGGCCCGTCCCAGCCCTGCGGGGCAGCACCCCTCGGTGGGTCTTGCCACGGGGAACCTGGGGGACCCCGCTTCTTCCCCAGCAGAACAGGTTCTCCTCCGGTTCTTGCGGCTCTTTGGAAGCGGGGCTTCCTGCACAGCCAAGCTGGGGCTCGTCAGAGATCTTTCCGCCCTGCTGGGGGCTGCGGACTCTCGGTGGCTGTTTGGGGCCGCTCCGGCCCTGCTTCAGGAACTGGTGGTTGCCCTGAGCCGCTACGCAGCGCCTCTCCAGTGGGAGCCACAGGGAAAAAGATCCCCCAGGGAAAACCCTTCTGGTGCGGCAGGAGCTGAGCGAGCAGTGGAAGTCAGCCTGGTTTTCTGCAACATCCTGGCCAAAGTAGAAGAGGCGAAAGACCTTGAGGGGTTGGACTCTGCAGTTACCAGCTCAATCCTTCACCAAGTGGCAGGACCCATCTTCATCTGCGCAGTAACCCATGGGGCAGAGAGGCCATGGACCCAGCCCAGGAGTCAGTGTGGGGCTCAGGAGCTCTTGGATGCTCTGTTGCATGTTTTGGAGTATAAATCAATACCCGAGTTCCTCAGAGGCACACGTGAAGGTGAACATGGCTGGTTTGTTGTGGTGATGCAGTGCCTGAAGCCAGAACTAACCAAGTGAGTGAGAGTGTTGATCTCTGAAAACAAAGATATAGGTTTTATTGTAGCCTAAAATAAAGTCTGAAATGTCCTTCAGTACAGGTACAGTACAGGTCAAGGACTACCTGTAATCTTGTAATTGAACTTGACCGTGTGATTTGAGTTTATAGATCAGGACACATCATTTGTACAGTTTTACTTTGAAAGAGACCACTGAGAAGCCTTATGGGAGTGATGATTTAGGATTGGGAGTATGCCATTTTTTCTGGTCTAGGATCATGTTTGCCTTCAAATGTTCTGCCAAAAATTATCTTCTTAAGATAGGGCCAGCACTCAGAAGTGAATGTAATCAAAACAAATGGGAGTTTTGATTTCAAACTGAAATAGAATGAGAAATTTCTAGATTGATAATACCACATGTAAAAAGGAATATTGCTGTTGAATATGTCAACAGTGTTTCATAGTTGCTAAAAAGGCAAATGTGGTTTTATTCTGCATCAATACAAACAAAATTCACTTTATTTTCTGCAGTGGCTAAATAATATGGTCCCCTTTAAATACATTTTCAGAAAACTTCAGAGAAGCTGAAATAGGTTTAAAGAAGAGCAAAAAAGAGCGAACTCTGGACTAACAAAAAGAATGTCAGGCTTGGAAGCCATCTTTTGCATTAGGCCTTCAGACCTGCCATGTTTACTATTGTGGGAAACTGGGAGGGGGGTTGTATGGAGCAGGGGTGATGTATAGTCATAATAACATTCCTTTCTCAGAAAGTCACGGACAACTTGCCCTGGACCTGGGAGGCATCTCCAGTTGGGACGATGTTTGATTGGACCATGTGATGGGCTTGTGGGTGTTGGGCAGGGACTTGAATTTTTCTTTGGGTGGGGAAAACCTGGAAACTTTCAGATTCAAGTTTTCCCAGAGGTGCCAATATGGTATCTCTAATAAAATGTAACTTTAAGGAAACTCAAGCCTTGGAGGTTTATTTTGTTGGGGATGTTATTGGAACCCTGACATAGAAATTGAGAACTGGATGTCTGGCTTGAGAAAATTCAATGAAGTTGGAATGCAATTGCATTCTCAAAGTACCTGAGGGAGCATCATGCAGAGGTTTAAGACCTGTTCTGTCTATCATCCCTAAAAGCAAGACACAGAATAGTAAAATTGTTACAGGAAGGCAGTATTGATTGTTAAAAAAAATCTTCCAAATTACCAATTTGACAGGTAATCCACTCTTTGGAGGGTGCATTGAAAAAGAGATTGTACAGAGATGATTTACAATAATTTGGTTTCTTTCATGCCTACTGTGAATTTGAAGTCCAATGAAATGAATTTCAAATAAGTAATTATTTGTTCTTCCTCTTGGCACCATTTTCACTTTCAAATGCAATGAAATCTATATAGAAGTAGTCCCACAAGGTAGAGTTTAGTTCACTGACAAAATCAGCTTTCAAGAAAAATAGTCTTTGCCATCTCAGTTTAAAAGAATCATGTACTAAGAGATGGGGAATTCTCTTTGTCTAACCCTTATTTTCTTTCTCTGTTTCAGAGAAACATGGCAGTGTAACCCAGCAACAAAGTACGTGTTTTGCTTCGTGCTCCAGGAGATTCAGAGACCTTGGCTTGGTGATCATCTGGAAAAAGTTCTGCCACCTTCATTATTGCTGTCAGATGACTATCGAGTAGAAAATAAAATTCTGGGTGTACAGTGCCTACATCATATTATTCAAAATGTGGTAAGGAGAAACTGCATGCCTACACTATTTTGCCCTTTCCCTGCAAAAACATGCAGTGGCTACAGTCTCCTAAATTCTCTTCTCTCCAGACAGATAAATAAGATGGGGGAAATGGCTATTAAATCTCACCTAATTAGAACAAAGAATTATTCTCGTATCCAATGCCTGAAGCAGACACAACTAAAAACATTAAGGTGTCTTGAAAATTGTTTTATGACATTAAAATAGTAATGAGAATAAGCAGCATTAGACAGATAGGGTTAGCGTTAGGGTTAATCTTTGATTTAAATCACTTATTCAACTCAGTTTTCAACATCCCTATTTCACTAACTCAGTCTTTGTGGAAAGGAGATGTTTATGGCTGCTATTTTAGATTTAAATGGAGATAAACATTTATGCATAAGCAGGAGCTAATAAGTATACAGTATTAATGGAGATTAATATTGTATTTATGCAGAAAAGAGATATATGCAATCTGATTATTTCCACATGCCTCTTCCTCCTAGGAACAGGAATTTAAATAAGCAAAAGCGAAAACAATATGCAAAACCTAACAAACCAATGCTCTTAAAACTGTTATATTAAAACCTCAGTTGTCTTGTTTAGTGCCTTCCTAGTCTTCTTCAATTTTAGCATAAATATAACAAAAAAAGGAATGATGTTAGAGGTGTATGTGCATGTACCTGTAGATTTCATAATGTCATAAAATGATTCTGTTGCATAACCCAGCTAAATATACCTCCAGCTGAGATAATCATATGGATGTACTCTTGTTGCAGCCAGCAGCTGTCCTCGGCCAATTTAACAGAGTTCAGGTTGTGTATCATGCTCTCTTTAACCATCTCTACAGCAGGGAGGCTCAACTTGTGCAGGTAATGTACAGCATAATCCTCTGCAAGTATTTATTCAAAAATAATTGTCATTGATTTTAGCTGGGCTCATTCCTTATCTAAATAACCCTAGAATTGCAAGCCATCCCATCTCAACATACTCCGGTCATAGAGAAATGATAAGTCTTTAGATTGGTGCTCTCTTCTCAACATCCCTATTTGAAAATGATTAGTCCATATTTATCATATACCGTATATACTCGAGTATAAGCCGACCCGAATATAAGCCGACCCCCCCCAATTTTAGCCCCCAAAAGTGGGAAAACTTATTGACTCGAGTATAAGCCGAGGGTGGGAAATGCAGCGGCTACTGCTAAATTTCAAAATAAAAAAAGACCGGTCAAAAGTGCGAGGACCTGTCAGAAATCACCTTTTTCAGCCCTTTTCAGTCCTTTTGTGCATATGGACTACTCAGAGGGCTGAAAAAGTAATTTTTGACTGGTCTTCGCACTTGTGACCAGTCCTCGAACTTACGACTGTCCTCACATTTTACGTTTTTGCCCTATCTTGTCACTCCCACTCTTTCTCATTCTCTTTCTCTCTCCACCTCTTTCTCTCTCTCTCCCCCACTCTGACTCTCTCATTCTCTCTCCCCTCCCCTCCGCTTGCATTCCAGCTGTTGAATTCTTTGAAACCAACTAAAAACTTCGGGGAGTGGGGGAGAATCCCTGTTGGGAAGAAGGGAAGAAGGGGAAGGAAGGCAGGAAGGCAAAAGAACGAAAGAAGAATGAAAGAAATCTTTCTTTCTTCTTTCCTTCCTTCTTTCTTTCTTCCTTCTTGCCTTCTTTCTTCCTTCTTTTCTTCTTTCCTTCTTTCTTTCTTGCCTTCCTTCCTTTCTTCCTTCTTTTCTTTCCTTCCTTCTTCTTCATTCTTTCCTTCATTTTTTCCTTCCTTCTTTTCTTTCCTTCATCCCAGCAGGGACT
>WNWU01000077.1:1413963-1456265 GCA_012654045.1 Ptyas mucosa
TGGAGCAGCCTCGCCCGCCGGCCGTTCGGGGCGAGGAAAGGGAGGAGACTCCTGTGGGGGGAAGGAAAGAGTGGGGAGCTGAGGCGGGCGAGGGACGGCGGTGGTATTCGGGGCCAGTACCAGGCAGCTGCGGGCACTTGCCATGGGCCACGCATGACCATGGGGTCGTTCGGCTCCCGCTTGCCTGGCAGCAGCTGCTTCTGCTCTTCTTCGTTGCCCGGCACTGACCCCTCTTCAGCACTGGAGCCGCGGCTGCAACCAAGGCCAAATTCGGTGAGTGGCGAGCTCCAGTTGCTGCGGGCGGGCCCGGCGGCCAAAGCTCCCCCGGCATGGCTGGCTGCTCGCTCGCTCGCCGGCAGCGCCTTCTGCTCCTCTTTTGCCCCTCAGCAGCTCCCAGCAACATGCCGCGGCGGCGCTTTGGCTTCCGCTCGTTAGGCATCGGCCGCCTCTCTGCTCAGTTGCTGGGAGCCGCTGAGGGGCAAAAGAGGAGCAGAAGGTGCTGCCGGCGCAAGCCTCCCTACAGCCAAAAAGGGGCGCGGGGGAGGGGTGCCGCACCCCCCCCCACACACACACCCCATTTTGGCTTTAGCAAGCCTCCCTGCAACCCCGGAAACCAAAACGGTTGCAGGGAAAAAGGCATTTTTTTCATGACCCGAATATAAGCCGAGGGGGGCGTTTTTCAGCCTGAAAAACGGGCTGAAAAACTCGGCTTATATTCGAGTATATACGGTAATTGCTGTTGGGCTGAATTTGGACCCCTTGAAAGAAATGCCCTGCAACTCTGCTGTTCCTCTCTTGACATAAAACTTGCTTGTTCTTTTGGCTGCCCAGTTAACCAAGAGATGTACAGAGCATGGCATTCTCAAGACAAGGTCCACTATGGTGTTTGCTGAGGTGCAAAGCTGAATCTTGGATGAGAATGGAGAAGGCTCTTTTAGAAACCTTGCCATTGGTTTTTCTAGATTGGTAATGGTAGTTGTGCTCTGTTTTATTTTAAATTTTTGACTTTCCAGATTCTATGAATTAAATCTGGGACTTTCTTCACATAAACATCTCCCTAAATGGAAAAGAAAGGAAGACAAGTATTTAAAGTTCCACCTTCAAGTAAACCTTTGAGAATTATTTTACTTCTGGATAATTGTGATCAAGCCTGTGCAATAAAAAACAGTGGCCGAGTTCACTCAAGGTGTATTGAATATAAATACTGTGTTTACCTGACTTACACTTATTATTTGGGCAAGAGTTTTGATTCTGCCAGATTCTGTACTGCATCTTCCAAGACAGCGCACATTAGCTCGAACATATAATTTCAACCACCTGCTAAGTATGTCAGGCTGAGAGGGTGACAAGCTACCGTATTTTTCGGAGTATAAGACGCACCGTTTTACCCCCCAAAAGGGTGTGAAAATTTAGCTGCATCTTATACAGTGAATGTAGCACTGCCCACCTACTGGCCCACACCCTTTGGCCTCTGCCTCCCAGCAGTTACCTCCTTGCAAGCAAAGAGCAAGAAAAACAGCCCCATTCAGCTTCAGCATAGGCTAATTAGCACAAGTTGATTAGATCGGCCTCCCGACTCTCAGCTGATTTGCTCTCAGCTGTTTTGCACAGGCTCTTTTGCAAGCTCTTGTTTTGCAAGCTCTTTGCTTGCTGCAAAGGGGGCTGGAGCAGATTTTTTTTCCCTAGCTAAAACAAAACTGAAAGTAAAGCAGGTTCTGCTGCAACGTGACAAAATGAGGCAGGGAGAGAGATTTCTTTCTTTTTGCTCACCAAAACAGGTAGGTGCAAACAATGGGAAATTTAGGGCAAAAGAGGAGATCAAGATTTTAAAACACAAAAGAAAAAAAGGTCTATTTAACTAGGGAATTGTAATAATTGTATATTGTGTTGAAAGCAGAAATGGTTAAGTTGTGGTTTGAAGGAGTATATGGGGAAAATTATTTGGTTTATTATTATTGGTAAATATAATTAATTGATTTGTAAGAAATTGGATTGCATGGAAATAATTGGAATATTCATGTTCATATTGATTAATATACAAAAAAGATAGTTATAACTGATTGATTTATATAAAAATGTTGAATTTGTATTAAACAATTGTAATATTAAATAATTAAGCAATGTGAGGATGGATATAAAAATAGATGACAATGGGAAGGGGTATAATATAGAATAGAGGGGAAAAATTTAATTTGATTAAGATTAGAGATGAGAATGAAGGGTAATATTGATGAAGAAAAATAGATGAGGAATAAATATGGCAAAAAGGAAATATAGAAATTGTAAATTTAATTGAAATGACTAAACACTGTTTAAATTTGTGAACCAGCCAAATAATCTGTTCAGAGAAAATACATTGTATGTTTGTATGTGTGTTTGTCTAAAAAATTTTAAAAAAAAACAACCAAAAAAGGTAGGTGTGTTTTATACTCCGGTGCGTCTTATACTCCGAAAAATACAGTAACTGAATATCACGGCAGAGAATCTCATGGCAGAATAAAAGAGAATCCACCTCTCAGCCACTCTTTCTGGACATTGTCCCAAGCAGATGCTCAGATACAGCTGTTCTCATCCCTAACCCAGGTTGTGTTGCTGTGCATACTGGACGTGCTGCTAGTCTTGGAAAGAGCCCCACAGCAGTTGTCCCCTAAACCCCGACGTGTCACAGCCTCTGACAGAGTCCTCCAGCTGATACTGACCCACATGGAAGCAGAGAGCCAGCTTTCTTTGCGGAGAATATATGCCAAGAGCCTGCCTGCCTTTGTTGAGAGGTAAAAAATGCCCCATCTATTCTTCTTCATTGCTTGGTAAGGAGGGATGCCCTCTTCTCACATGACTTCTAATTCTGAACCAATTTGTCTTTTGAGAGGCTCGGCATCCGGATTGTTCATCATCTGAAGCGGCTGCAGCGAGTGATTGTGGGATACCTGGAAATCCCTGATGGACCAGAGGAAGCTGCTCGGATTGCAATGTTAGAAACACTGAAGTGTACAACAGAGTACGCCTGGCCTAGGTATTTAAGAAGAGGAAGATTATGATCAGTAATCCTGTGAGACAGAAGCATTTGGGGTACAGTTCAGTGGGGAAAAAAGTCCCCAAACTGCTGCTTTAGAATCAAAGGGGCATTCATGCCAAGAAAACATGCTGAAAAGTAGGTCCTTTTATTCAGCTCAGTAAATCAGGGGTCCCCAACCCTGAGCCACAGTATTGGGCCATGGCTATTCAGAACCAGGCCACACAAGCGTGCACTGAGATAAGTTGAGCTACGCGGGTGTGCATGCACACGCCAGCCTGCTGCTCACACAGCCCAGTTCCCCTCCCCTTCCCAGCTAGGTCACTAAGCCCCAGAGGTTGGGGATCGCTGCACTAAATAATTGGTCAAGGCTGCTGTGGTTATCTTGAGTATTATAATGGTCATAGGCCATCCTGTGTCAGTAGTTCCCAAGCATGTAGCTTTTCCAGCTAGGTTAGATTTGGGTTCCCAGGTATACCGGGGGATCATTTGTCTCCAGAAATAGTCCTACCAACCAAATCTCCATCTTCCTGCCACAGAATGACTTGTCGTCTTGCTATAATTCTCAAGGCTTTGCTGAGAATGATGTGGGATGTGGTCACAGATAGGAGCACCATCCCTGAACCTGTGAAAGCAGCTTTGCTTCAGAGAGCCACCAAATGCCTCCTCTTGTTGAATCACTGTTCCCAAGGACAGGTGAAGGTGAGCCAAGTTTCATTCCTAAGGTGAACCGAAGGTGTGGAAAAAACAACCTAGGTTTTCAACAGAAGAGAAGGAAACTTTGGGGGATAAGTTTGATTTGTATATCTGTTTGCTAGGAGTTGATCTTAACATGCTCAGAATTCCTCTCATTTCGTAGAACTCTGAATATACATATCTATTAAAAACCCATTTTAGAAACACTCTGCATATTCTCCTTTTCTTATTTGAACTTGCAAAGGGACCTCTGAAGATATTTTTCCTGATCTTTAAAAATGTCCCTCTGGAAGGTATCTCTTCCAGGGCACAGCCTGGTAAGATGGCAAGAATTCAGGACAGAAAGCATGAAATTTAATGTGAGAGCATAGACAGTTATAAACTAAGTCAGTATTTTTCAAACTTTGGCAACTCTAAGATATGAGAACTTTAACTTCCAGAATTCTTCACCTCTACCAGCATAGGGAATTCTGGGAGTTTGAAGTCCATCCATCTTTTAAAGTTATCAAGTCTGAAAAGTTTATCAGTGATCTAAGTGTGTTATGCTGCCTGGGAAACAAACAGGGCAGAGCAAAAAGCAATAGATAATCTCTTCCTCCTTCTCTGCCAGGTCCTATTGCAAGGAGTCTACCAAAGCTGTGAAAATGAACACCTCAAGGAATGCCTACAACAAATACAAGAGGATCCTGTCACAAGTTTGTCTGCTGAAAAACTCCAGAGAGATGTTGGTAAAGGGGATGCCTGTTTTTTGAACCTGGAGGGAAAAACTTCAGTTTTTTAAGAATGAGAGAATGTTCTTGCTCTTCAACAGTAACAGTAAAAGAAAAAGAAAAAAAATTTTTTTTGCATGTCTGCTTGTCGGGAAGGACAGCAGAAGCAAATACTAAAAACAAAGTGACTCACTTATTCTAGTTTGCTTATTCCTTCATCTCTTTTATACAAAAAGCCTCCAGGCAGTTTCATGGTGAAGACATGTACAATTATTTCACAGTCCAAGTATTTTTTTGTCCTCAACTCCCAAGTAATGTCTCTTTGGACTTGGACAGAGGTTCCACTTCCTGCTCGTATTCTATTTCAACATAAGCTCGTTTCCTCCTGAATGGCCCTTTCAGTGGAGTTTTCCCCTTAGACTTGGGTTCTAATTCTTTCTCTTCCTCCTCGCTGCATGTCACCTCCTCGCTACTTGACTCCAGTTTATCCATTTCCTTCAATAGAAAAAAAATGGAAGGTTAGAAACAACAGGGAGGCAATCCAAACACATTTTACTTACTCCCAACACTCTATATTTCCTTGCTGCCAACATTCTCCACCAAATGGCTACACTGCAGGAACTGCCAATTCTGGAAGTCGTTGCTTTCAATTTGAGGTCTTTTGATCCCCCGAGACAATAAGATTAACATTAAAATTACTTCATTGCTGTTCTTGGATGATCTTGGCATCTTATAAATTGTTGAATTGCAATCTTCAATGGGCTGCACTTACCTCAAAATCGCTGAGATCACTCTCATCAACTTCTACATATTCCCTCTTGTTCAAATCCTACAAAAAAAAAGATAACTGATCCACAGAGCAGTAGCACTTGTTCATGTATAACAACCATTCCTTTCTCTGTTCATATCTTGATTTGTTATCTGTCATCTTTGTTCTCATTTTCTGTTGTTTTCTTGTATTTTTTAACAATTTGTAAACCACTAAAAAGCAGAATATTTTTTACTAGGACTTATGGACAGTCAACTAGAAAAGTCTCATGGACCAGTTTTATATATAGTATACAGCTGTTACATGCACAAAGATGGAAGACTCCAGACATATCCATAATGAAGATGGCTGAGTGTGCAGAGATGGCTAAATTGACTTGTTTAAGTAGAACTAGAGTTACTTTTGTAAAAGGCTGGAAACTCTTTATGGACATTTTGCCAAAAATGAATAAAAATGAAATGAAATGAAACTGAAATGATTTTTGGTTTAAAAGGTCCGTTTATGAGGAAAAAGAACCACAAAATGCGATTTGGAATAGTGGAGATGGCAATTACCATGAAGACACTTATTTAGATACCTTTTTTTCTTTCTCTTTTGTTCTTTCACATTTTACTTTCTCTTCCTACCTTTTATATTTCTAGTTGTTTAAAGTTATGTAAAATCTTATGATAAAATTTTTAAAGAATAATTTGTAAATCGTCCAGAATTGCTCAGAATCAGGTAGCATATAAATGTGATTTATTTAATATGGGAATCTTTATGGATTTTCCTACCTTTTGTGTTTCTATAGTTTTTAAACTTATGTAAAATGTTTAATAATAAAAATTACTTAAAAACAATTTGTAACACCACCACCACCACCACCCCCCGAGCTGCTTAGAATCAGGCAGCGTATAAATTTTATTTATGAAATTTAACCCCCAATTCCGAGCCTTCAAGGAAGGAAATAGGAGCATCTTTGTGGACACCTCATTTGGGGAAGCAGGATGCACCAAGTTAATGAACCTACTGTAATGCAGCCATTATGAACCTTGGCTTTTTTAACACAATCTAAAGTTCTGGATTAGCCATAAAGTAGGGCCCAAGTCACTATTCTACCATCTTACCCTCCTCTGAAGTGCCAAACTAGGACTACAGATCCTAGAATCCCCAGCCAGATTATCTCTGCCTTCTGGGGGGTGCAATCCTAATTGGTGGAAACTTTATATTTACTGACTGGATGTTTATTCTTTCTGTTACTCTCAGTAAGACCTCCCAACAGAAGAGCAGATTATGATAATAATGCAATAGAAAGCTGTACATTGTAGACTTCTTTTCCTTCAATACATGCAATCCCCCCACTGCTGCAGGTACATAGTTCACCACTCTTCCTCATCCACTGGTTGAAGAAAATTAGCAAGAATTTTAAAAGCATTACTTGTTCCTCCTTCTCTGCCTCTTTTTCCACCTCTGAGTCACTTTCGCTTTCAGCTTCGTGCTGCTTCAGAGCTTTGTCAAAAGCATGGATGGGGAAGTTGTAGATATCGCCATACTAATGAAAGAAATGTCAAGAACAGGAACACGTTAAGACAACTTCCGAAGATCTGTAACAGTGCTAATTTCCACTGAAGTCACTTTAGAAGGCATTGCTGCATCTTGCCTTATAGTGAAGCTTTGATTTAAGGCAGGGGTGTCAAACTCGCGGCATCACGTGACGTATCGGGACTTTTTCCCCCTTCACTAAACCAGGTAGGGGTGGGGTCAACACGACACATCCGGCCTGTGAGTTTGACAGCCCTGATTTAAGGGATTGAGGGGTCGGGGTACCCACTATTCTCAGATGTTTGTTAAATCACAAGTTATATCCTTCACAACGATTTTCATAAATCAAATAGCCTAAAATTAACTGCTTCACCTGGTCTATCTATTTCGACAATAAGATTGTTTCAGGGGATATCCAGCTCAAAATGTGGTCTGTTGCACCTGTCCAATAAATGAGGGTTCATTAAATGGTTCTCCATATGGTAATTTCTAAAGGTTAACTATATGCTTCATACTTTTTTTTTCTTTTATGTATCCTTTATTGGAGGGTTTTGGAATTTGAATAGATTCGCCACCACTATATCCTAACTCTTTTTATTTCTCTAACAACTTAGAGCAGGGGTGTCAAACTCAAAGCCCGGGGGCAAGATCTGGCCCGTGAGGTGCTTAGATCTGGCCCACGGCCCGCAGTGTCTCTGTCAGCAAAAATGGAGCTTGTGAAGGCTCCGTTTTCACTGGCAGAGGGTTGCAAGAGGCCATCACAGCTGAAAATGGAGATCGCAAGGGCCACGGGTGGCACTCCCAAGCTCTGTTTTTGCTGGCAGAGGATTGCAGGTCGTCGCAGCCAAAATGGAGCTTGGGAGCCTGTTTTCACTGGCAGAGCCTCAGACCACCACAGGCACCCCCAACACAAGTGACGTTGGCCACGCCCACCCTGGCCTCCAAAGGCCAAACGCAACCCTGATGCAGCCTTCAATGAAATTAAGTTTGACACCGCTGACTTAGAGGAAGCCTGGGAATCTCCAGTCCAGACTACTTGCCAGCTGTTGAGTAAACTCCTCCTGAACTCCAGGGATTATTTTCTGCTCCCTCACAGAATCTGTTGCTTAAGCTAAATATCACGATTCAGCTCTTGCCTCTGAGATATAAAGGCCAGAGCAGGTAAGCTACTTGAGTGCCTTTCCTCCACACTATGTAAAAAGCCTGGCAACCCAACTCCTTTTTGATCTTCCTGCTAAGAGATCATACCGTATCTTGCTTGAGTCTCTCCAGTAATTCCTTTTCAATTGCGTTGTCCAGCTGAGCTGCAATTAAGGCTTTTTCCTAGTACACAAAAACGAACAAGTCAACAGGACACTGGAAGATGAAATACAGTACTATGTGAGAATGGGTTGGTTCCTTCCATCCTCCTCAAAAAAAAATAGGATTTTCCAAAGGCCATTTTTCCAAAAAAAACCCTTTAGCGTCATGCATATGTACTTTTGGTTATCATGCTCAATACAAACTCAATATAAACAGATACATTCCAAAGGGGTGGGCAGGGTGAAATCTTAGCACTCTAAACTTAATCACCATCTGAGGATTTGTTCATCAAGTAGGCAAACTCCTGGACTTTATGGGGCGAGGGTGTCCACTAGGTGCCGGCACCCAGAGCTTATGGTCAAAATGTTGCAACAACTAAAGAAAACAGCAGCAGAGCCTGGGAACTTCTACAGGGGCTGCTTTGAGAGCCAAAACAACAAAGAATGAGGAATCTCTGTGCCAGATAAGGTGTTTTACCTCTCGTCTTTTTTCACGCCTTTCAATCTTTTTGCTTAACGGAACAAGTTTCCTCCTGAAAGAGACAGAAGATGTCGATAGAACAGATGTCAAGCAAACCAGGTGTCAAGAAGCTGCAGCTCTCTCAGGCAGCAACAGGTCTGTCTCACACTTATAGCGGTAACCCCTGCTGAACTGGACAAGCCTAGGCAACGCCACTTACTGCCTCTTCAGTGTCAGCTTGCGGATTCGGATCAGGTACTGGGTGATCTTGGTAAAGCGCTGCTTGCATTTGTGCCGGATGAAGCGAGGCCAGTAGATGAGATTCTCATCAATCTCCTCTAATGCTTTCTCGTAGTTTTTGCTCAATCGGATCTGCCAGAAATGAAAGAGGAGGAGGCATGTAGCAAAGAGCCAAGGTGGCACAGTAGTTGGAATGCAGTATTGCAGGCTGACTTTGCCCACTGCCAGGAATTCGATTCTGACTGGCTCAAAGTTGACTCTGTCTTTTTTCCTTCCAAGGTCAGTAAATTGAGGACCCAGATTGATGGGGGCAATATGCTGACTCTGTAAATCTCTTAGAGAAGGCTGTAAAGCACTATGAAGTGGTATATAGGTGCTATTGCTATAAGTGCTATTGCTATTTCTGAGAAAGGGCAACACTAAAACCTGAAGCAGAATGAGAATCTAGAATATCAGCAGGAAGCAAGAGAACATTATCTTTTTAGAGATGGGACAACAGGAACTAAATAAGGGTCACATACACACCATAGATTTGTGTGCATCAACATTAACTTTCACAGGAATACCGATGGTCAATATATTTTCCAAGTCAACAATGCCAGCAATCAGATCCCTACAACTGGACACTTCTTCATGCTTTCTTTACTAAATATCTTTTTTTAAAAAAAAAAAAAGCTATCATTGTCTACAGGGGTAGTCAATCCCAACTGTAAATTTAAAAGGAATTTTTTAAAAGATCCCAAATTCAGTCCTGGCACATACAAAAGAACTTACTCGTTCCCAGAGCCGATTGGGAAAAGCAGACCGTTCAATGGTCTTCATGTAAAGGTAACATTGTCCTAAAACATGAGCAAAAATAAGCAGTGATATGAAACATTTTGCCACATTCTTACTTACAGATAACAAGCTATCTGCCCCAAAAGCATTAACCCATACGTTCTACAAGCTCCTGTGACTGATGCTCACAACATCCCAGCCTTTTCCCAGGAAATTATCTTCAGGGTAAATGCCTTATTCTGGGGTCCATCAATTAAAAAATGCCATCAATTTGGACCTCAGAAGTGCACCTTCTCTGTCACAGCACCTGCCATCTGGAATGAGATTTGAAGAGATCCCACCCTGCTGGTATTTCAAAGGGTCTTAAAGACCTGGCTCTTCACCTAGGCTTTTGGTGAGGACAAATGGCATCCCTTGCTTTCTTTTCCTTGTTCCCTTTCATGTTTGTTTCCTATCTTGGGTCTTGAGCTGTTTCTGTATTTTTGTATTATTCTTTGTTATTAACAGTCACCCAGAGTCACTGTCAGCATATAAATTTGTATACTATTATTGCTTTTGCACCAATCTAAGCTGCCGTTTAACTTTCTTTCAAATTTTACTGTTGATGGACCTTAACAAGTCCTGCTCTATTAAAGCAAAAATACTGTGATATTGAAAAGCCACAGTAAGAACGCTTACCTTTCTCTTCCTTAACAGTAGCATATTGACTGTTGGCTAAGGGACAGGATGAGCGATTGCACAGGCCTGTTATATTATATTCATTTCGGCAAAAGCTCTGAGTTTTTGTTCTGTAAAGGAAAAAGTTGTAAAGGTAGTCCCTTTTAAATACCATGCATTATTTCTCATCTCCATTATTGAATATTACCACAGAATTACTAGGCCTAATAACAAATTACAATCCGGGTGCCATATCCAAAATTCCCATGGCCCAAATGCATCTTTGTACATAGGAAGAATGCCAAGAAAAATAAATCCTTAAAAATTAACTACTGCTCCCTATGTAGATATACTGTAATTTGAGTAATGCAAAAACACGATTTCTGGATAGTACAAAGATTCTAAAAGGTAAGTGTCCTCAGGTCCCAGTCCTGCCTTTCTACAATTTCTTCAGCAACATAATGAAAGTGGTTTAGCATTACATTCCTCCAGGATATTTTAAAACTCTCCATTTCAGCAAACAACTCTGGAATTCACAAGCAGTCTCCCATACAAATCCTGACCAAGGCTGGCCTTGTTTACTGTCTAAAATCAGTCAAAGTGGGCTAGGTGTTGCTTTGAGCTATGGCATTAAGGATTCTATTCAACTGCAAACAGATATTTCTGGGCCGAGATAAGCTGAGGTGGTTCAGCAGTTAAAGAATGCAGTATTGCAGGCTAATTCTGCAGATTGACAGCTGTTAGATCCTGACCAGTTCAAAGTTGACTCGGCTTTCCATCCTTCTGAGGTCGGTAAAATGAGGACCCAAATCGATGGGGGAAATATGCTGACCCTATAAACCGCTTAGAGAAGGCTGTAAAGCACTATGAAACAGTATATAAGTCTGTGCTATTGCTATTGCTGATATTTTTTATAACAGTCTCCTTACAAGCATGCTGGTTGAGGAAAATGTGAGTGAATTCATTATTCAAATTCATCGTACAAAAAAATCCAGCCCAAGAGAAAATCACCTGGAGTGTCTCAAATGTTCTGATCATAAATCTCATAAAACCTAATCACTGGCATGACGCCTGAGATAGATCAATCATGTAATCCAGAACATTAGAAGAGACTAGTTATCTTCCCTTCAGTTCTAACCCTTCAATTCAGTATATATAGTAAAAATACTCACTTGATCTTAAACGAGCAGAACTGTTTATTGCCAAGAGTATCCCAAACAATCTAAGAGGAAAAGACAGTGTTACTGATTCTTCCCATGCTTTTCAACTGAAAATGTACACATTTTGGTGAGGTTCTTTTGGTGAACCAAACAAATTATAATAATGATGCGCACTTGATGCCACTGTTTTAGTTTACCGATTTTCATCTTACATTAGCTATCTTGGGCACTCTACTAATAGGGACATACATTTTCCTTAATAAAATAGCAGGAAGATGTCATGTGGCTACATTATTCAAGCAGAACAACGAAGCAATGCAGTTCTAGGAATCTAGTGTATTAGTATATTAAAATACATGTGTTGTATGCAATTGGCAATATGTACAAACAGGGAGCGATATAGGCTAAAAGGCCATCAAAGCAAGCATATATAAAGCATATCTGTACCTTATATAGTTGAGTTTTCTATTGAAATGCAAACATGTTTTGCCTTTTTTGTCTTTTGTCTGCAAATTTCCACACACACATTCTGGTTGCTCTTCTCTCCTCTCCACACCCAGATCTTAATGCTAGAGTCAGGTATACAGCAATAGCATTCTGTACATGCTTAGAGTTAGTGTCTACACCCAGACCCTAATGCTGGAGTCGTGGATAAAACCGAACATGCTACCGCATTCTCTTCTCTTGAGGCTGTAGTTAGGAAGAAGAGGGCTCTTGGCAAGTACTCTCCCTAAAAGCTCAGCAGGCGTCCCAAGAAGTGGATCCCGACGCTCAATGAAGCCCAGGCCCGTCCAGCTTCAACAAGCTCCGCTCCCACGTGGAAGGAGGAAGTCCATCTGGGAGCGACAGCGCAGCTGGCGGTCCCCGTAGCCTCCGAACGGAACCACGTCCGTTTCCCAGAATAACTCCTCCCCGCCCACCCGGGACCTCCGGTCACCTCTCCCCCAACTCACGTCGTCTGAATGCATCTCACCGCCGCGAAGCAACCGCGTCGGGAAGACGAGGATGGAAGCCTGGTCGCGGAAATCTCGCGAGAACTCAGAAGACCAAACTCCGCGAGGCAGAGCGACGACTGCGCATGCTCCACCATGGATTTTAAAAGATGTGTGCGCCGTGGTGCACTGATGGGTTCAGTGGAACTTTATCGTGGTCGCTTCTTCCCCTATTAGAAATCAATTCTATTAATTTTCGCCCACCTTGGGGCCTTATCTCCCCTGACAAAAAAATCTATTTAAGGCATCTCATATTAAATTAAAGACACTTCTTTCTCTTAACTTGGGGTCAATTTTGTGCCAGGATAAGATGAAAACATTACTTGAAAGTCGCTTCAGAGAGATGGATGGAAAAAGCAGACTGGGATTCATGTCCTGGTTAGGAGTGAGGATGTCTGAATAGAGCTTGTTCTTGGAAAGATGCAAAAGAGATATTCAAAGCCTTCCAAAACTGGGCAGAGAAGAAAGCTATCTAGGATTGTATACTTGGATGGTTTTTTTTTTAATTTCAGGAACAAACAGCGTATCTTAGAAATCCCGTGGTTGAGAAGTCAAAATGCATGTTGGCAGGGGAGGGGGGGAGATAAAGCACACCACTTCCATATTGTTTGCAAGAATATTATATAGAGATGTTTATGCAGTCAGCATTGGAGCTTGACTCACCTTTCATCTTTCCATTATAAATCTTATTTTGTGACAATTGAGACCAGCCTGTCATTAAGCAAAGAAGTCATGAAGTGAAAATGCTTCTGTGCTTATGATCTGACTTCGGCTTTCCTTTGCTTAGACTCCTGCGAAGGTTGTAAGAGGGACGTTTGGTCATAAAGTTACCTTTTCATCAATATTATAAATGTAAAGGGTCACTAAATGAGGCAATTGCTAAACAAGGATGATTTGCATAGGAAACATGAGAGGCCCAATGCTCTTTCTGTGTTTGGCCACTGGGGATGGCAGAAATCCTTGCAGTGGCTTCTCCTGCTTAGAGTTAAGAGTCCATTTATCTGGCAGGTATAGCTTCAAAATCAAACATTGTCCAACTTTTTGAATATCAAGCTGCCTTTTCTCTGAGGAGCAAATCTTTCTTAATTAGTGATAAGGCACTTTAATACTGTAAGTGACCTTAATTCGAGGGGTCCTTGGTGCTCTCTGAGCTTGGTTATTTTCTTGCAAAGGTTCATTATCCAAACTAAGTCACATCATCAGTGCAAAGATTCTATTTCAAACCTGTGTCACAAATATTATTCTTTATGGTTGACCTTAATTTGTTGATTAGTACTCTACCAGCCAGTTTTTGCAGCTGCCTGAAACACCTTAATCAGTTACCACTGTTATGGAATGAAGAGATTGAGAGTCATCCCAAAGGGCAAACAGAATCAGATTTTATTATTGCAATAATAGATTCAGAGTCCGATTCATACCTGGAAGTCCGAATGACCTATACATTACAAGACCCCAATTCTTATACTCTTTCAAACAAAGGAAACTGCTAACACAGCAGTTCCGGTTACAGAGATGCATCTGTTATTATTTGACATTTTCCTAATCACAAAAGTTTCACAATATCTTGACCAGAACACTCATAATTTTTGTAGATTTCTATAGCATAGACAATTAAAGTATTTTTAGCTTACCGAGAGAGTTTCCTAGAGAGGTAGATTCCCTTGACCTGGCCCTCTTCAGCCATATGTCACTGTTTGTTCCTAACTTGTGACAGATGGGGCCTCTTTAGGAAAGAATCCAGTGAAAGTGTTTTCCGGTCGAACATGTTCTTGCTTTTACTACTTTGAGTGAAGAGGGCCCCTCAATGGTCATCTATCTGAACCCGCATTAATGCTACTATTACTATTAACTATAATACCACCCCCTGAAGGCTTTTGCCTCCTAACACTCCAGCACCTTTCTGGGATTGAAAACCTAGCCTTTCTTGTTAAATAGATGGATCTAGCCCAATAACTCACAATACAACATAATAATTGGTATAGCTCATTTATTCAAAAATGAGGGTATGATATAGGTACGAGCATAACTGTAGCTGACCTTAGATCTTTACCTTGCAGATGTTTAACTGAATCTGAAGATAGTGCCCGGTGAGTGAACACTTATACCCGAAGGGAGGAGTCAAAAAGGTAAAGTGGGGTTATGGGGATGATGGGTCTGGATGAGTTAACCCATGCTGAACCATGGTATAGGGATCTGTACTTGAAATTAGACATTTTATATGACAAAAACCCCTCTAAATGTCTAACTGATGATAAACCTTGAGCATCCATATACATACATATATAAGTTTCACATATACACACATAATTTCGACATTAGGTAGATATGTTGTTTGTGTTGTAGTGGTTTGGTGAGAATGTCCGCCGTTTGTTCCTCGGTTTCACAATGAGTGGCCTTGATGAAAACAATTTCTGACGTGTTTGTAGTTAATGTCTATATGGCGTGACCTTTGCCCAACAGCATCGGCCTTGGATATTTCGATGGCGGCTTTGTTATCTTCGTGGATGACAATGGGATATGATGGTCCTGTCCAGATGTCAAAGAGTAGATCGTCGAACCAGGTTAGGTTGTTAGCGGCTTTGGACAAACACACAAACTCCGCCTCGGTGGTGGAAGTGGCCACTAGCTTTTGCTTGCCTGTATACCAGTATATAGGACTATTGTTGAAGAAGAAAACATATCCACATGTGCTCTTTCTGCTTTTAATGTCTCCTGCCCAGTCAGCGTCTGCGTAGCATGATAATTTTGGTTCTTTAGAGGCGTCGGGTTCGAGACATAAATACGCATCAGAACTGTATTTTAAATATTTGAGTAGTTTCTTGACGGCATCCCAATGGTAGATGGTGGGTTGGCTAACATGTCTGGATAAAAGGTTGACTGATAGAGCAATATCAGGCCTTGTCCGGTTTGCTATGTATAACAGGGAACCTATGGTGGATCTGTACAGTTTGTTGTCCGTGAACAGTTCCACATCATTATACATGTTTTTTAGGAAGTCTGGCTGCATGGGGATCTTGCTGGGTTTGGCGTCCGACATGTTGTATCTATGTAACAGTTCTAAGATCTTCTCCTTTTGGGAGAGTCGGAAGCCTTTGTCCGTCTTGGTGATATGGACTTCCAAATATTTGTCAATTGTCCCCAGAGACTTGAGTGAAAAATGTTTCTTTAGTTCAGCAGCAAAATCATCACATTTGGATTTCTGTTTCCCAATGTACAATATGTCGTCCACATAAACAAGAACACTTTCAATTGAACCGTTTTCCCTCTTTACAAAAAAACATTTATCCACTGAGGTAGCCATAAAACCCATTGACTTGAGGGTCCTAGTTAGGCAGTCATACCACCTCTTGCCGGACTGTCTAAGTCCGTACAGGCTCTTGTTTAGGAGCCATGTTTTGCTGTCCCTGTCCTCAATTCCTGGTGGGGCCTTAACATAAATCTGTTTATCTAGCTCAGTGTGTAGGCATGCTGTTTGGACATCGAATTGGTATACCCCAAGTCCTAAGATGGAAGCTATCACCAAGGCGCTCTTAATGCTCTCGGCCCTGACCATGGGAGAATATGTGTCAGTGTAATCATCTGGGTATTTCTGTGCAAAACCTTGGGCTACTAATCTCGCCTTGTATAGCACCTTGTCATTTTCTAGAGGTTTGATTTTGTAAACTCACCTTGTCCCAATTGGTGTTTTGTACTTCGGTGCTCTGGCTGGTGTATATACCTGTAAGTCCCTGATGCTACTCATCTCCCTTGCCATGGCTTGTTCCCATTTTTCCTTTTCCTCCTGGGGTAGTTTGAGTACTTCCTCATATGAATTAGGAGTGATGTTGTCTGTCTATATGGAAATAACATAGTCTTCGAATCTTTTGGGTGTCTTGTTCCTATTTGATCTGACTGGCCTGTCTGGTGGTGTGTCTGCCTCATGTAGGCATTTTGCTTCCTTATCTGAGAGCTTGTCGAGCCTTAATGTTGGGTGCCCTTCCTTCCACTCCTTAATCTTAATTTTGTGATGTCTTGCTCTATGTGTTTTGTGTTCTCTTGCTTTATCTATGTCCTGGTCCCTCTCTTCCTGTCTGTATTTGGATTGGACTTGCCCTAAGAAAATATCATTTGAGTGTATTTTTGACCAGTTGGAGTGCTCGTGAAAGTCCGCTGATCGTGATACTATGAATCTATTATTGTTGTCTATGAACTTAAAGCCCTTTGTCCCTGATTCGTACCCCATGAACCTTAGTCTCTTGGAGACCTTGTCCCCTTTTCATCTTAATTGCTTAGGTATGTGGACATCGGCGGCGACACCAAATATATGTAAATGGGCCAGGTTGGGTTTCCTCTTGTATACCACCTTGTATGGTGTTTTGTTAATTATGCTGGATCATAGTCTGTTTAGCATGTAGTTGGAGTAAAGGAGGGCTTCTGACCAAAAAACCTGACTCATCCCTGCATCTTCTAAAACGCATCTCATCATAGTTTGGAGTACCCCATTTCTACGTTCTACTACCCCGTTCTGAAAGGCCAAAAATGGCAAAGTGGTGAAGTGTAACACACTGTGCTCCTTTAGCCATTTTGAGAAATGTTTAGACATGAACTCAGAGCCACAGTCTGTCATTATTTCCTTGACCCTGGTGTTGTGTTGAACTTCTACCTTCTTATAAAACTCTGAATTTCTGGAATGCTTCATTTTTCTGCATAAGGGTATACATGAAACCATAATGGCTAAAATCATCTACAATGGTTAAAAATAACCTGTTTTTGTATCTGATAGAGGGCTTCAGTGGTCCCACTAGATCCATATGTATGAGTTGGAAAGTGGAGTTAGTGGTGTGCCCTGACTTCCTTGGTCTTGGCCTAACTTTAAGTTTTGAACATTTATAGACAGAACATTTGAGATAATTTTCACAATTTTTTACTTTTTAAACCTTCTGTACAATCAACCATTTTTTTGACAACTGGGAATCAATGTGACCCAACCTTCTGTGTAGGAGGTGGGCGCAATTATCGTGAATGGGTTTCCCAATGGAGAATTTATCATCCCTAGGCAATTCACAACTATTATCAATATCCTTATTAGTTTTCTGATTGGCCCCCTCTGTTTCCCCATCCTCCCTTCTCTCATCCTCAGGGACTGCTGTGCTCCTTTCGTTGGTTAGGTTTGCATTTATACATTTTTAGTCACCCTTGTTTGGTATAAAATATGACAGGCCACCGCCCACTATGACTTCTCTGATGCTTTCCCCATTATTGGACATGAATGCCTTGCCATCTCTAAACACAACCTCAACTGTGGTGTCCCGGCTTAGTTTTATGGTGGCCAATACATTGTAGGGTATTTCAGGACTTCCAGCGGTGACGTCATCGTGTTAGGGACGAAGGGAATGGATATCCGCTCTCCAAGTCCCTAATATCTTCGATTTAGGAGCCGATTTAGAAAAAAGGGGAACTTCCAAGGACCTCGGGGAGGACAGCAATCCCTCTGAAGGTTCAGGAAACCCCCCTTAATCCTGATTGAGGAAGAACTAGCCATCCCAGCTGGCCAGAAACATTGACAGCTGACTAAGTGGGAAGCGAAAATCAAATAAAAGAAGACATCGGTGGAAAGATCAAAAGGAAAAAAGAACGCAAAAGGTACATTTACAATCCATAACTTGAGGATTAAAAGCGGGAGAAAGTAAACTCCAATCAAGAAGCGAAATATAGCTAAACAAGCGGCAACTAAAAACTAACTGGAGACGGAATCCATTTTGACAGTGACAGCACATAAATTAGCAACTGGCGAAATCGGAGGAAATCCAGAGGTAACCCAGAAGGAAAAAGTGAACCCGGAGAAAATTTGGATTTTGGATAATTTGCTACAGAGGAGAGATGGAATCTGAGGAGAGAAAGGGAGTATTCTGACAGACCTTGCCCTTTGTGGAGGCGGTGACGAGGCAATCAACAAGCAGCCGATACCGGAAGAGAGAGCAGAGGAAAAATTCCATTTAAAGTAGAAGCCTCGGATTTTTGGAACTAAACTAACTTAAACGTAATATTTCCCTTTGGACTTTTGGATATTGGATATTTGGAGATCTGGACGAGATTTGGACAACATTCAGATATTTGGATCAGGATCTCTTGAAAGACACTCGAAATTTGGGGGACATTTAATTTAAAAGACATTGGGACATTGGAAGCAAATAACAGACAATAAACAAGAAAGATACAAATTTTGGGGGGAAAGAAGAGAGTGACCTAGAAGAAGAAGAATCAACTGTGAAGTATAATTAATAGCAATTATGTTTGATAACAAATTAGTGATTAAAAAGTATAAAAAGTATTAATAATAAATGTACTGTTTTTGAAATTTCATATATAACTGTTAACTTAGTTTTATTTTTACTTAAGAAATTATCTTGGTATTTAATTATCATATTGTTTTGTATGCTTAGATTTGAAGATTTTTATTAGACAGACTAAGTAAATTAAGGATTGTAATTAAGGGTAATTGATATCTATAAATAGTAATTAATAATAAATTTAAATAAGAGAGCAAGTAATTAATTATAAGGACAATCAATTGATGAATTGCTGAAGTATTAGACTTTTCCCTCACTCACTCCCCTTATACCCTCCCCTTATTTTTTTATTTTTATAGAATAATATAGGCTAAGTAGTCATTAAGATTTGAAGAATTTTGCAAAATATTGAAAAGTGAAAGATAGAACTTATAGATAAATTTATATATAGACAGTGACTGTGTGATAAGGAAATTTATCCTACTTGTTTATTTCCTTGGGATTACTGAAAGCTATAAATTGAATATAAAGATCAATAGAGATATAACAGCCCAAATAATAATCAGTATATGAAACTCTGGGAGAAGATAACACAAGAAATACTAATGGCAACCACGGGCTCAGCAACAATTACTAAGTTAAGCAAGAAAATACCACCAAACCAGATGATACTTACGGCGTCTCCAGCACAACAAAAATCAGTCAAAACCATGGAAAAGGATAAGGCAGCCCCTACTCTTAACATGCAAAACATCCACTCCATACTAATGATGCTCCAGGAAGGAAGGAATAGAATGCAGGAGACCATGGTCCACAATAATGAAGAGACAAGGAAAAATCATGAGGAACTTAGGACGGATGTGGGGGAGATAAAAGATAATATTAGGAACATGGATGAGAAGATAGGAAAGATACAACAGAATATAGAGGAAAACGAGCAGAGGATTCATAAGGTGGAGGAGGGAATAGAGCATACGGATAAGAGAATGGAGAGGATGGAATACAACCAAGCGGCCACAAATAAGGAACTGGAGGACTCGTTATCATATCTCGAGATGGAGAAGGCATCCTTCTATTTAAGGTTTCAAAATGTAGAAGAGGAAAAGGAAGAGGACTTAGGAGAAACCATGACTGAGATACTTTCAGAAGTGACCCAGAGGGATAAGTAAGAGATACGAAGTGGAATAGACGAAATCTATAGAGTTCACACGAACTATGCTCAGAGAAACAAGTTACCCAAAGAAATACATATCAGATTCACCAAAAAAATCCATAAAAGAAGAGATCTATAGGAAGATGAGAGAAGACACAACTATGTACAGGGGAAAAGAAATTTTAACCCTCAAACAGATACCAAAAAGGACAAGGGATCAAAGAAGGAACTACAACTTCCTAACTGCACAGTTGAATAAATTTAAAATAAAATTCCGCTGGTTTATACCGGTAGGTCTACTGATCTCCTGGGAAGACAAAAAATATAGAATTGACAACTTAGAAAAAGCACAGGATTTTTTGATCACCACTTCGTACTGGAGGAGGAGCAGGAAAGCAGAGAAGAACAGGAACTCAAGAGGCAAGAGGAACAGCGGACAGAAAAAGAAGAAAAAGATCAAGAAGAGGAGAGAAGAATGGATAGAGAAAGAATGGAGAGAGAGGGAGAGAGGGAAAAGATGCAAAGAATCACTAAGAACACAAAAAGACTGAAAACAACGAACAGATAAATAAACAGGGATGGAAAGAGAGTTAAAAATTATCTCAATTAATATAAGCGGACTTAATTCACCAGCCAAAAGAAAACAGACATTCACAAAACTTCAAAAGCTAGAAATGGATATCATAACCCTTCAAGAAGTACATATTAAAAGACAGCACCAAAAATTACTGGAAAATCAAAGATTAGGAAGACTATTCGCATCTCGGAGAATAAAAAGAGAGAGGAGTCGCAATATATGTAAAGAAACACTTAAAAACAAAACAAATATATACAGACACAGAAGGACGCATATTAATAATAGAAATACAAACAGAACCTAAACCAATATTATTAATATCTATATATGCACCCAACGGAAACCAGAGTGATTTTTTCAAGAAACTACACAATATAATTAAAGACCTGGAATATGAAACTATCTGCATGGTAGGAGACTTCAATGCAATTATGGACATAGAAAAAGATTACCGGAGCAACAAACAAAGTAAGACCAGAAAGAAAATACTACCGGATCCCTTTAAAGACATGATCAATGAATTACGCTTACATGATGCATGGAAAGAGGCAAATAAACAAACAAAACAGTATACATATTATTCGAACCCACACCAGTCATGGTCCAGGATCGACATGGCCTGGATGACTTCAGACCTCAGAGAGGAGATAAAGGACATCGAAATAACAGCGAATACTTGGGCAGACCATAACCCCATTAAAATAGTATGGAAAGGACATTGAAAGCAAAGGAGGTGGATGATGGACACAGGAACAATAAAAGATAAGGAATACATACAAATGATTGAGAAAGAAGTTAAAATGTTCCTCCAAATAAATACTAAAGAACAGACATCGCTTCAGAACTTATGGGACACAATTAAAGCATACATAAGAGGTCTCACCATTGTGTATATGGCAAAAAAAAATAAAGAGAAACAACAGACAAGGAATAATCTGCTAGAAGAATTTAGAATATATGAATTAGAACTGCAGAAAGAACCCCACAATAAAACAATAAAAAAAAATTAAACCTCGCTAAACATAAAATCAACCTAATCACACAAACAGAAATTGCGCAGAAAATCAAGCTAGCAAAACAGAAACATTTTGAGCATGCAAACAAAATGGGGCACTGGCTAGCGTATAAACTGAAAAAAGAAAAAGAAAGGAGAACAATATTTCAACTATAGGATGAAACAGAACAAATATACCATACTAATCTAGATAAAAAATGCATAGTTAAATATTTTTTTCAAAGCCTCTACAAACAAGAAGAGATACCAGATGAAGACATTAAGGAATACCTATGTAAAACAAACATTATAAAATTAGAGGAGTCCCACAGAGAAGCATTAAATAGACCATTCACGATGTCCGAGCTGGTGGAAGCAAGGAAAAAGCAGAAAAATAACAAGGTCCCAGGCCCGGACGGAATACCAACGGAGTTCTACAAAAACTGTCAGCATGCAATGGATGAACTGTTACTCCAGGTCCTCAATGATGCACTATTAGAAGCAGAAATCCCTAAATCTTGGACCGAAACCATTATTACACTCATCCCCAAAGAAGATTCGGACCCTACACAAGTTAAAAATTACAGGCCGATCTCATTGCTCAATGTGGACTATAAACTGTTTATGCTGGTTATTAACACAAAGATTGAAAATAATTATTCACAAATATATACATACAGATCAAAACGGCTTCGTCCCAAGAAGACAGATTAAAAATAACATAAGAACAATTATCAATGTCCTGGAATACTATGAGAAAAGAATTGACAAACAGGTAGCCTTAATATTTTTAGATGCACAGAAGGCATTCAATAATTTAAATTGGAACTTCCTAACATTACAACTAGAGGCCATGGATTTTGGCGACAAATTTCCAGACATGATCAGAAAAGTATATTCTTCCCAAACAGCCAAAATTATGATTAATGGGGACATGACTGATAATCTGGATATACAAAAAGGTGTGAGACAGGGTTGTCCCTTATCCCCACTACTGTTCATAATCTCACTGGAAATACTATTAAATGAAGTCAGGAAGGACGCAGAAATAAAAGGCCTGAGAACACGAAAAGAAGAATATAAGTTACAAGCCTTCTCTGACAACGTGGTATTCATAATGGAACAACCGGAAATAACAGGAATCAAACTTTTAGCGAAGATAGAGGAATATGGAAGAGTGGCAGGGCTCAAAATTAACAAACAAAAAACTAAAGCACTAACAAAGAATTTGACAAAGGTACAGGAGACAAATTTAGAAGACAAACTAGGAATACAAATTGTAAAGAAAATAAAGTATCTAGGAATCTGGCTTAGCGCTAAAGCAATAACAATTAGAGAAGACAATTATAATAAGCTAATGAAACAAATTAGAAAAGATCTGGAAACGTGGAACAAATTACAACTGTCATTTTTAGGGAAAATCGCATTCATAAAAATGAACATATTGCCTAGATTACTCTACCTTTTTCAAGTAACTCCAATTTGGCCAGGAAAGAATTTTTTCAAGGACCTTAATAAAACAATAACAAAATTCATTTGGAATGGGAAAAAGGCCAGAATTAAAATAAAGTGTATGCAAGATACCCGGGAAAAGGGAGGACTAGGCCTACCGGACTGGGAGTTATATTACAAAGCAGCATCTCTAAATTGGATAAGGGATTGGATAGACCTCAAGAATAAAAGAACGCTACTACTAGGGAGTTTTGAACTACAACGCGGCTGGCACGCCTTCCTGTGGGATGGAAAGGACAAACATAATGGATATTTCCAACAACATATCATCAGAGGATCACTGTACAAAACATGGCAAGAGATTAGAAAGCACTATACTAAAATTCCACAATGGTTATCGACTATGGAAGCACTAATTTACCCCAACGCCATGGATATAGAGAAAATGAGGAGTTATAAAGAATTATTGAACAATGAAGGAGATTTACAAACAAGACAAGAATTAAAAAATCAGGGTATAGACATTGATTGGTGGCCATACCAGCAAATAGAATCAAGATGTAAAACAGATTGGGCACAATTCGGATTTCAAAATGAACCAAATGAATTGGATAAAATATTACAAAGTACAGATGAGAAAATGATAACCAAAATTTATAAGTATCTATTAAAATACAAATTAGAAGAGGAAGTGGTTAAAGAGAACATGATAACGTGGGCAAAAAACATAGGATATAATATTGAACTGGACAATTAGGAAAAATTGTGGAAGATAAATTATAAGTTGACAATGTCTATACCCTATAAGGAAAACCTTTACAAAATGTTCTACTGATGGCACCTCCCACCGGCGCGCCTGGCCAAGATGTTCCCCAATACGTCTCCAATGTGTTGGAACTGTAAATCACAGAAAGGGACATACTATCATCTCTGGTGGTCTTGTCAAAAGGCAAAACAACACTGGCAAGAAATTAAGATAATAATCGAAGAAATTATAAAACAAAAACTGGAAATGAGGCTGGAAATCTTTTTATTGGGAATAATCACAGCACAATACACCAAAGAAATAAAATATCTGATCATCCACATCCTCACAGCAGCACGTATACTCTTTGCCCAACATTGGAAATCTGAGCAGTTACCTACAGAAGACAAAATAATCGCTAAATCACAGAATGTGCAGAAATGGACAAGCTCACAAAAGAACTGCAAGAGAAAGACAATACTGATTACTATTTAGTGTGGCAAAGATGGTACAGCTGGCTGGAGGCAAAAATAGGAATATAAAGATAACTTTTGACCATTCAATGGAAATGTATAGAATTAAATAAAGAGTCAATTACATATATATATATATATATATATACAATCATGTAAATATGTGAACATAGATATAGATACGAATAGAGGAAAATAAGAGAAATAGGAAAATAACCCACTGATGTAGTAACTTTAAGAGTCAGTCATGGGACTGAATTGATGTTTGTTTTGTATGTTGTCTTAGTGTATTTATGTTTGTTTGTATTTTTTTAATTAATAAAAATCTATTTAAAAAAAAACATTGTAGGGTATTTCAGGTATGAACAATACCCCCTCTATTTCGCCTATCCCTGGTATGAATACGTTCCCTTTTCCTACTACCCTGGCGTTGTTCTGGTTCGCTACCTTTATCATGAAATTCACTTCAGTAAAGGAAGTGAATAGTTTAGGATTGTATGTGGTGTGGTTGGTAGCTCCTGAATCTATGAACCAGATGTTTTCTCTCTCCCCCTGGCTGAAAATAAACTCCCCGTTCCTAAAGCCGTTTATGAAATCCATATTGCTATCCCGGGAGTTGTCCCTACGTTCTCTTCCCCATCTGGGGCTGGGGGACCCTCTGCATCCTCGTCCACTTGTGGGTCTATGGTCTGGTGAATGTCTCCCTTGGTACCTTTGTCTGGAATCTGGTCTTTCCCTGCGTTGGTTGTACCCTCTATCTCTGATGTTTCTAGGGCAGTCTCTTCTGAAGAGTTTCCTAGAGCCACATAGGAAGCATTCGGGTATGCTGTTTACTCTATCCTGAAATTCCACCCTCTTGGCTGGCCTATGGTCTTTGCATGACAGGCTGCGGTCTCGTCTTAGGTTGTCTTCAGCAATCAACCGATTGGTGAGGCTATCTAGTGAGATGTTCTCTATGCTCAGGCTATCTAATTGGGTGATAAAATTGTCCCAGCTGGAGTCTAAAGAGTTGATGATGATGCTCATCATACTCTCTTCTGTAATGATCTCACCCCTCTGTAACAGTTCAGCTCTAGTGGCATTTAGTTTTAATAGTTGTTCACTCATGGACATCCCAGGCCTAAACCTGGCAGAGTGAAAATCCCTTGAGATCCTGGTAGTGGTGGCCCTGCTCTTATTATAAAACAAACCATAAAGTTTTTGCATTATTTCAGATTCAGTCATGTGATTACCAATGCTAGGGTATATGGCAGGTGTGATACTTGCCAATAACAGACAGTAGGGTTTGTGATGTATGCAGTCAGTTTCAAAAGACCATGGTTTCTTTGGAGGTCTTGCGATCAGGAATAGTATATTCTCCCTCATAAATATGATCTGAAGTTGTTGGTTCCATTTCAGAAGGTTTCTCCCATCCAGCTGCAGCTTTGAAAATCCATTTGGTAAAGTTCCAGACTTATGAGAGCTGCTGCTTACAAATGGCAGCTGTCCATGGTCCTGAATGTGAGGAAATACACAGTAAGGGACCGGTATACTAGTAGTCAGGTTAAAAAAAATGGCTGCTATTTTTTTTCTTCACTTTCAATAGGAAGCTACTGAGCATGCGCGGAGCTCATTCTTTGTTGGACGCCGTCAAGTGAGGAGGGTGACTTCCGGCGGCTCCGCGAGCTTGGAAGGCGCCCGAATGAGAGCGCCCGCTTCGCGGTCTTGTAAAAACCCCCGAACGGCAATCCAACGCCGTCGGGAGATTTGAAAAACCTTTCCCCGGGCAAAGGGGAAAGGCAAGAGCCGGCTGGTGGGGGTAGAACTCACCAAAGCCCCCCAGAAGGATTTCTGTGGGGGTGGAAGGCTGAGTTCCCCAGAAACCAGCCAATTGCTCCGGACCGGAAACGTCTCTGCCTTCGCAGAACCACAAGCCGCGACCGCACCAGTAACTAAAAACATCTTAAGGGAAGAAAATTTTAAGATTCACTTTTAATTTTACCTGATTTGGAATTGAAACTAAGAAGCTGGCTAAGCAGAGCAGGAGAGAGGGAAATGGATTTGTGTAATCTTTAACTCCGTTTAAAACTTTGGGGGGGGGGAAATGGCGCTTAGTGAAAGTGATTGTTAAAGCTTGCTACATTTCTAGCAGACAAACAGCTACAAAGAAAGCTTAGAGTTGCTTTGGAACAGAAGTAAAAGTTGGAACAATGGCTCAAGTTGGATCTGCAGGATCATTGCTTTTAGAATTAAAGGACATTCAAATTGGATTTGCAGAGATTTTTCAAGAACTTTCAGACTTAATTATATTTAACATTTTGGTTCTAATTCAAAAGAAGTCTGATAATGAAATGTTGTTGGAGAATCCAGAGGATGGAACTCAGCAAATTTTACAGAAGGAGATACAAGATGCAGAGACCTGTATGTTGGGGGATATGATCAAAATAGAAGTTCTGATGGACACTCCTAATTTGTTTATAGAAGAACTGCAACTGAATAAATTAATGCAAGTGGAGGAACTATTTGGTAATTGGAGGCTCGATGCACAAAGGAATAATTTGTTGGATGATACAAGTAAAGAATGGTGGAGTCAGAACTACAAGTTCAAGCCAAAGGAGCAGACTTTAAAACTTAAGGGGATTTTTGTGATACATCAGCCTCAGAGCAAGTTTAAGAAACGGCTAGGAGGGCCTGGAAAAATATGGAAAGAACTATGGCAATTAAAGGATTGGAAGAAATTTAAGAAGAAAATGGAAGATTTTTAGTAATGATGGTTTTAGAGGTTATGGAGGTTTTCTTTTGTCTTTCTTCTTGGTTTTTTTTTTATTACAATGCCTAAGGTAAAAACAATTTACCCTCCGGAAGGTTGGGGATTTATACTTGTAATGATTTAAAAAGCTTTATGGATGTTTAATTTTAACAAGTTAATAAGATGGTTAATAATTTTATTATTATTGTTATGCAAATTTAAGAAGAAGATGGAAGATTTTTAGTAATAATGGTTTTAAAAGTCATGGATGTTTAATATTTAAAGATGGATAAGGTTTTTTTTCTCTTTTTTCTTTTGTTTTTTTCTTATTATTATAATGTTCAAAGTTAAAAAAATTTACCCTCTGGAAGGCTGGGGGTTTATACTTGTGATGATTTTAAAAGCTTAAATGATGTTTAATTTTTATAAGTTAAAAAAAAAGGTTGATAATTTTAGTTTTAATTGTTAAGGTAATGTAAAATTGTAAATGCATACTTTAAAATTAATACTATTATTTTATTTTGGAGAAGATTACAATGTCTAAAGTTAAAACTAACTTACCCTTTGGATGGTTGGGGATTTATAGTTGTAACGATTTTTTAAAAAAGTTCAATTGATGTTTAATTTTAACAAGTTAAAAATATAATTTTGGTTTTATTGTTAATGTAATGTAAAACTGTAATTGTATATTCTAAAGTTAAATATCATCACTATTTTATTTTGGAGCAGGGTAGGATATTAATTTAGGATTTTGTGTTAGGTTTTATTTTATTTTTTTCTCTTTCTCTTTTTATTTTTACTTTTATTGAGGTTTTTTTTTCTTTTATTAATGTTACTTGTATTTTTAGGGAGGCTGAAAAATTTTAAGTAGAGGAGTTAAAGGATTCATTGAAAATTTTGTATTTTCTTTTTAGTATGTTAGTATATTTTAGTATTAGTTTATGTTTGTTATTGTAATACTCTGTTACTGCTTGGGGAGGTCAAGGTTGGGGAGGGGTGGGTTGGGGGGGTTGGGGATGTAATTTTATATAGATGTAAACACAACTGAGAAGTCTTGAGATTGTATTGAAAAGGGGAATATCTGAAGAGAGGGGAAGGATTAAAGAGGGTGGAATGGTGAGTAGGAAAGGAGGTGAGGCAGAGAGGGAGGGGTTAGAGGAGTGGTGGAGAAGGTTAGGGGGTGGAATGAGGAGAGGAGTGCGGGTGGAGAATGGGAAGTAGGAGGGAGAAGGAGTGAAGAAGGAAGGAAAGAAAGAAGGGAGGAGGGGTGGAAGGAAGGAAGGTGGGATTAAAGGAAGTGGTAAAAGAACGGCCCCGGAAAAATTTGGAAATGTAACAGGGAATTAAATGTACTTATTATCAAGAATATCAAGGGGGGGGGAAGGGGGGGAAATGTATAACTTTGTTTGTAAAACTTTTTAATAAAAAAAAAAAAGTGAGGAGCTCGCAGCCCCGGTTCCTGAAGCTAGGCCCAGCCCTGCCAGGGGAAGGTCAGACTCAGCCCTGGGGTCTCGGAACTGGGCGGTGGAGGTCCGGAACTGAGCCTGGGTCACTGGGTTCTTGCTGGACATCGGCAAGAAGCTCGGGAAGCTCGCTGTCGCCGGATGAGGCTCCCAGAAGATCGGCTGGGCTGTCGGCATGGCGGTCGGCTCTGGTCTCGAAGCAGTGGTGTCGGTAAGTAGTTTGCTTGGCTTCTGGGTCTCGGGGCTTGCGGCGGTAGCGAGGCAGGCGGGAGATTCAAAATGGATCACGGAACTGGTGTCGGGGCTGCGGATGGCTGAAGTGTGCTGGCGGTGGGTGTCGCGTTCCCCAGGTGGGCTGCGGTCGGTGCTTCGGTGATGGTGGTTGCCTGGACATTTTCTCAGCCCTCAAATCTCTTTTGCGCATTCGATAGGGATGCTGGTGGCTTGAAAGCGGAGCCGAAAGCTGCTGTGAGGGTCTCAATGGCTTTCTATTTTGAGCTCAGTATGTGGGCTCTTGATGTCTTGATTTTGTTTTTCATTGTTATTTTTGGGGAACGCCTTGTTTGTTTTTAGTTTAGTGATAGTTCGCGCCAAAAAATTTGAATCTAGGTCTCTCAATGGCTGCTGGTCGGCCACTTTTTGTGGCTGGTCATTTAAAGATGGTCGCTGGGAAAAGGGCGTGTTAGATGTTCGAGGAACTGACCCAATAATAGACATGAGACTGGAAACGTTGATCAGATGAACCTTTTATTGGTTAACACATGTGTTCTCTTCATAGGTAACATCAGGCTGAGCACATGTACCAGCGTGGGACAACCTTTTATACCCAGAGGGCGGAGTTACAGGTAAGGTGTGGCTAGGGGGGTAGCTGGGTGGTATGCATGTCTTGGTTAACCCCCGCCTCCCCAGGGCCTGGCATAGCTCTGGAACAGGTAAGGCATTTACCTCTAACAAATCCCCCTCTAAATGCCTAACCTGTAGTTGAGTGTCTGGTTCTTTACAACAGGTTGTTTTTCCCACACATAACTTAGATACCAAGTAAGCGTGTTGTTTACCTACTAATGGTTTTGTTAATATATCAGCGGTTTGTTCTTTGGTATCACAGTGTACTGCTTTAACGAAGCCTGCCTTCGATAATTGCCTTACATGTTTGTATTTTATATCTATGTGCCTAGATCTTTGGCCCACAGCGTCAGCTCCAGATATCTCAATGGCGGCCTTGTTATCCTCATGGATGATAATGGGATACTCTGGTTCAGCCCAGATATTGGTGATGAGGTCATCGAGCCAGGTCAAGTTGTTTATGGCTTTTGATAGGCACACGTACTCGGCCTCAGTGGTGGATGTGGCCACCAGTTTTTGCTTACCGGTGTACCAGTGTACTGGGCTGTTGTTTAAGAAAAACACGTATCCAGAGGTACTTTTTCTACTCTTTACGTCACCAGCCCAGTCAGCATCGGCAAAGCATGTGAGTGTGGGTTTACAGGATACATTAGGCTCTAGGAATAGACAATCATCAACACTATGCTTCAGATACCTGAGGACCCTCTTAACCGCTTCCCAGTGGAATAAAGTAGGCTTACCTACGTGCCTAGATAATAGGTTGACCGGGAGTGTGATATCGGGTCTGGTCCAGTTAGAAATATACAGTAGGGACCCAATGGTAGACCTGTAAAGTGTATTATCTTTAAAATCAGGCGATGCCTCATGCATGTTCTTTAAGAAATCCGCCTGCATGGGAGAGTCTGATGGTTTGGCATCGGCCATGTTGCATTTGTGCAAGAGTTCAATGATCTTCTCTTTTTGGGATAGTTGGAACCCCCTGGGAGTTTGGCTGACTTGCACGCCTAGATATCTGCTCACCTTCCCTAGTGACTTTAATGAAAAGAATTCTCCTAATTTGCTGGCGAAACCTTCACACTTGCTCTTGTGTTTACCAATATACAGAATGTCGTCTACATAAACAAGTATGTATTCGAGAGAATCACCCCCCCTTTTGGTGAAGAAGCAGTTATCTGCTTCTGTTGCCTTGAAACCCATAGATTCGAGTGCCTCGACTAAGCACTCATACCAACGTTTGCCGGACTGTTTCAGTCCATACAAGCTTTTGTTTAGTAACCAGGTTTCACCTTTGTTCGTGCCCTTGCTGGGCGGTGCTCTTACATATATCTCCTTGTCTAATTTTGCATGCAAATATGCAGTCTGCACATCGAACTGGTAAACATCTAGCCCCAGGATAGACGCTATCACCAATGCGCTTTTAACACTTTCTGGTCTTACGGTTGGTGAGTAAGTGTCGGTATAGTCCTCTGGGTATCTCTGTGCGAACCCCTGAGCCACTAAGCGTGCCTTATACAAGGTTTGTCCGTTTTCCAAGGTTTTTATCTTGAATATCCACCTAGTGCCGATGGCCTTTTTGTCCTCGGGGACTTTCTTTTTGGTGAATACGTTTAATCCCTTCAGACTGTCCATTTCTTGGGCCATGGCCGACTCCCACCTCAACCTTTCTTCTTGTGGAAGTCTGAGAACATCTTCGTATGAGTCGGGGGTGATTGTGCCAGTGTTTACGTGCATTACATAGTCTTCAAATCGTTTGGGTAATTGGTTTCTACTCTGTCTAACTGGTCTGCCTGTTGTGTGTTCACTATCCTGTAGGTATTTTGCTTCCTTTTGTGTGAGTGACTCTATCTTCGCCTCGGGGAGCTCTCCCTTCCATTCTCTGGTTCTAACTGTCTTGTGAGTGGATCTGTCCCTTTCTTCTGCTTTGCTTTCACCCTTGTCTTGCTCACTAATTTCCTGAGTCTCGGCCGGTGCTATTTGTTTGGGGCATATTTCATTTAAATGTATCTTGGACCAGTTAGACTGCTCATGAAATACTGCTGTCCTGGAGATTACGAACTGGTTGTTGCTATCAATGAACCTGAACCCCTTTGTGCCACTTTCATAACCCATGAACCTCAACCTTTTTGATACCTTATCGCCCTTGCGGCGTAGTTGTTTAGGGATGAGAACGTCAGCGGTGACCCCGAAAACGTGTAGATGGGCTATCTGAGGTTTCCTGTGATACATCAACTCGTAGGGAGTTTTGCCAACTACACTTGACCAGAGTTTGTTGAGGGTGTAGTTGGCATATATCAACGCTTCTGACCAGAAATGCTGTCCTAACCCTGCGTCCTCTAGAGCGCACCTGACCATAGTTTGCAGTGTCGAGTTGCGTCTTTCAGAAATACCGTTCTGAAAGGGCAAAAAAGGGTTAGATTTAAAGTGTAAGATACCTTTGGATCTGAGCCAAGTGGAGAATTCCCTGGAGAGAAATTCTGACCCTCTGTCAGTCATGATTTGTTTGATATGTGTGTTGTGTTGGGTCTCCACCGTTTTGTGAAATTCCTTAAATTTTTGAAAAACCTCACTTTTGTGCCTTAGTGTATATACAAATCCGTAGCGACTGTAGTCATCTACGATGGTGAGGAAGAAACATTTTTTGTATTTTATGGAAGGCCTTAGGGGCCCAACCAGATCCATGTGTACTAATTTGAATACGTGATCAGTGGTGCGTGATGAAGTTTTTGGTTTGGGCTTAGCCTTGAGTTTTGAGCACTTACATACTGAGCACTCCAAATAGTTCTCACAGTCCTTTATTTTCAGTCCTTCAACACAATCGGGCATTTTCTGTATGACCGGGAAACTAGCGTGACCCAGTCTGCGATGCAATAGGTGAGCGCAGTTATCATGTAGGGGTTTTCCAATCACTGCCTTACTCTGTGTGTGACTGTCACATGTTTGTGCGTGTTCTTTCCTAGTCATTTCCTTCCCTCCCTTTGGGTTGCCTTCCTTGTCCTCCCTTACCTCGTCGTCGCTGACTATGTCTGTATCTGCGCTAGATTTTGGGGTATGTTCCTTCTTGATCTGTAGGTAAGGCAAGCCTCCTTTAACAATGACATCTCCTAGGTTGTGGTTGCCTCTATTTATGTAAGCTTTGTCTTCTGTGATGGTGAGTTTGGCTTTGGTCTGTTTGCATAGCTTTAAGGCTGCAAGGATATTGTGGGGTATCTCGGGTACTAGGAGTACCCCCTCTATTTCTCCTATCCCTGGTAGTTTCACGTTCCCCTTACCAGTTACCTTCACTTCACTTTGGTTGGCTAATTTTATCAGAAAATTCTCTTCTGAAAAGGATGATAGGAGTTGCCTATTACTAGTGATGTGGTTGGTAGCCCCAGAGTCAATGAGCCAGCTATCGTTCTCTCTATTGTCACGTTGTTGTTCGCCTACCCCATATAGGGACTCTGTCCTGCTGTCCCTGGAAGAGTCTCTACTCCCCCTCCTGTCTCTGGGGTTGGGTGAGTCCCTGCGCCTGTACCTGTCTTCAAAGTTGTATCTTTCTGTATGTCTGGACCTGTACTCTTGTCTACTTCTATCCCTGTTTCTCCTGGGGCACTCTCATTTAAAATGTTCCCTGGAACCACAGATGTAACACTCAGAGGTACTTGGGGGTCTGTCCTGAAATGCTACCTTCCTCATGGGTCATTGTTCCCTGTGTGTGTCGTTCTTGCCTTTCCTAAGATTGTCCTCGGCAATGAGTAAGTTGGACAATCTTTCTACCGTCAGGTGCCTTAGGCTAATGGTGTCCAGGTGTGTGACAAAATTGTCCCATGAGGAGTCTAAAGAATTGAGTATTATGCTCCTCATGGTTTGATCTGAGGTGATTTCCCCTCTTAATTGGAGTTCAGATCTGGTTGCGTTTAAAGCTACGAGGTGTTCACTCATGGGCATCCCAGGTTTGATCTTTGCTGATAAGAAGTTTTTTGATAATTTCGTGGTAGTGGCTACACTATCACTGTGAAACAGCCCAAACATGTCTTGCACAATTTCTGATACAGTAGAGTACTGTTGGATGCTATAGTATAAGGTTGGGTCAATGCTAGATATGGTTAGATAAAATGCCCTATGATGTTTGCAGTCCATGTCAAAGTCCCAGGGTTTCCTGGGTGGATCATCAATAAAAAACAAAATATTCTCTTTCATAAATGCAACCTGTAGCTGCATGCACCACTCATTTAAATTCCCCCCGCCCATCTTCAGTTTGGGAAAGTCTGTGGGTAAATTCCCTGAATAGTGTGCTGGGTTACTTACAGCAGTCTGCTGTCCATGGTCCTGTATGTGCCAGAACTCGCAGTACGGCTTGGGGATTTAAAAAAAAATTTTTCTGAGTGTTTTTTTTTTCTGTTTTCCTCTAGGCGGTACTGCGCATGCGCGAGAGTCATTTCGGCTTTGGCTTTGTCGTGGAAGGACCTGTCTCTCGTGGCTCCTGGGTAGAGGCCTTCTCCTGGTAGTTGGCCTCTGTAGTCGGCCCGGGAAGTCCAGTGATGGTCAAGGGATGCCAGGTTCGTCGCATAATCGCCGGTCTGGAGCCTCGGCGTACCTCGGCGAGTCATCGGTGTAGGTGAGTGCCCCCTCCAGTCCTCGTGTTCCGGCGTTGGCGACCTGTGCGATTGTGTGGGTTGGTCTCTTGGGGTGCGCTGTGGTGTCGGTGTGGTGGCAGCGATGTCCGCGTTCCTCGTGTGGGTGGCTCAGTGTCGCCTCTCCTTGCCTTCGGTCTCCGGTGGTACCGGCCGCTTCCTTCGGGTGATCATTAGGTCGGGCCTGAGGGCGGCAACAATTAGGCTCATGGCCTTGTCGAGTTGCCTGCTGGTTGGGGGGACTTGGGTATCTGGATCGGACCCTTCCCCCCAGCTGTCCTCATCCTCTTCGCTCTCTAGGTCCCCATAATTTTCCCGCGCCGGCCATTTTAAATTCGGGCCTCTGATTGGTGGATGGTCGGCCATCTTGGCTGGTTGCCGGTCCAAAGATGGCCGCCGGTTTGAATTTTTGGCGGGGTTTGTGGCGCCTGGGCCTGCTAGTGGTGTGATCAGGGAGGGATCGCTCACCTCAATTTCGTCCCCTGATCCCAGGCTTGAGTTCGAATCCCTCTCCGCTGCCTCGTGGCTGTTTAGGATCTTCTGGAGGTTCGCGGCGAGGTTTTCTTCGTTGTTCTGTGTTCTTAGCAGTTTCGCTATTTTTTTGTGCAGGCTGCTTTCTCTCTGGAGGTCTATTTCTTCATATAGATTCTCCTCCATGTCTGCTGCAATCGCTGATCCAGCATTTTTTGTTGGGTTCTCTTGGTTTTCCTCGGAGCAGCCGTCGGTTCTCGTTGTCTGGTTCTCCATCGTTCTTGAAAAAATTTTTGTTCAGCTGTTTATTTTTTCTTCTCTCGGTCAGTGTCTTGTCTCTTCAGTGTGTCTTTGGATTATTGGGTCATGGAACCATCCTCTGCTACCATATTTGTTAGATGTTCGAGGATCTGACCCAATAATAGACTGGAAACGTTGATCAGATGAACCTTTTATTGGTTAACACATGTGTTCTCTTCACAGGTAACATCAGGCTGAGCACATGTACCAGCGTGGGACAACCTTTTATACCCAGAGGGCGGAGTTACAGGTAAGGTGTGGCTAGGGGGGTAGCTGGGTGGTATGCATGTCTTGGTTAACCCCTGCCTCCCCAGGGCCTGGCATAGCTCTGGAACAGGTAAGGCATTTACCTCTAACAGGGCGTGAAAATGGATAGGGTAAGGTGGCATCTCCCTTACCGGTCTGGTGTCCACGTGGGTTGGTCCTTGTCCTTCGGTCGCAGCTCCATGGCTTTTGAGTAGGCTCTGGAGGTCCGCAATGAGGTCCTTGCTGGTTGCAGGTATTCCTAGTATTTTTAATACCGCTAGCCTGAGGTCATCGTCTCCTTGTGCTGTGGTTTTGGAGTTCTCCTTTTCTTCTTCTCGTTGCTCCTCACCTTTTGGTGGGGTGCATGAATCGGGTGTCTGCATGCTTCCAGCCAGAGTAGTTTTTGGAATGGCTCCGGTGGGTGACAGCTGTGCTGCCATCTGTCTTGCAAAAGCTCTAGTATTCATTCTATTTTTTTCTGCTGAGTGCTCAGTTGACTCAGACATGATTTGGAGTTATGGGCAACCGACTCTACCAATTTATTAAATAGATGGATCTAGCCCAATAACTCAAATACAACATAATAATTGGTATAGCTCATTTATTCAAAAATGAGGGTATGATATAATAATAATAATAATAATAATAATAATAATAATAATAATAATAATTTAATTTGTATCCCGCCCTTCTCCCAGAAGGGACTCAGGGCGGTGGACAGCCAGAATTAAAATACATACAATACAAAAATTAAGATAAATTAAAAGATATTAAATCGATCGGCCTCCCAATTTAAAACCCCAAGTCTATAAAATTCAAAATCCCAATTTAAAACCATTTAAGCTAGACCGGCTTGCTGGAATAAGTAAGTCTTCAAGGCTTTGCGGAAGGTACGAAGGTCCGGGATCAGTCTTATCAGCTACCAGGAGGTAGCTCATTCCATAGGGCGGGTGCCCCCACAGAGAAGGCTCTCCCCCTGGGGGCCGCCAGCCGACATTGCTTGACTGACGGCACCCTGAGGAGGCCCTCTCTGTGAGAGCGTATTGGCCAGTGGGAGGTTATCGGTAGCAGCAGGCGGTCTCGTAAGTACCCTGGCCCTAAGCCATGGAGCGCTTTAAAGGTGAGGACCAATACCTTAAAGCGCACCCGGAAGACCAACGGGAGCCAATGCAGCTCGCGTACGAGCATAACTGTAGCTGACCTTAGATCTATACCTTGCAGATATTTAACTGGATCTGAAGATGGTGCCCGGTGGGTCGACACTTATACCCGAAGGGAGGAGTCAAAAAGGTAAGGTGGGGTTATGGGGATGATGGGTCTGGATGAGTTAACCCATGCTGAACCATGGTATAGGGATCTGTACTTGAAGTTAGACATTTTATATGACATTTCTGGTGCCGGAAAAAAATGTAATTTCTTATAGGTCTTTGAGAGGGGCAGCTTTTCACTATAATTTTTGTTGCAGAGGCCAAGAAAATTAAAAAGGTTTCAGCATCCTTCTTTCTCCAATTTCTCTTCTTTTCTAATCATCGGCAACTTCTTTTGCTTGTTCAGATCTCTATTGCTGCTCCACTTCTCAAGCCAAATTGGTAAATGAATCATAAGGCAACAGGATTGAGCATATTTTATTACAAGTATTTTTTTTTAATTTCAGGAACAAACAGTATAATGGTTATTTCTCTCCCTGCTCCACATGCAAGCAGTCCAAAGAAATTAATACTTTGCTTTCCATCAGCTTGATGAGCATTCATGTTTTAATTAAAAGTTAGTTCACCAAATAGCTCATACATAGGTTTGATGAACCTGAGCTGATCAATTCATCCACAAGAGGGCATAAACATGCATTTGTAGAATATACCGTATTCTGTAAAAAATAAATTAACAGAATTATACTGTACGTAAAGGTGGGAAGGGAAACGTAACTAAGAAATATCTTTATTGGGATTACCCAAAATATCACAAAATCTGTGTAAGACAAAATTTTTGAGAATGAGAGAAATGCTGCCTCTAACATTCAAGTATGCTTCCAGCATCATTTATACACAGGCATCTGTAATAGAATAGAATTAGAATAGAATTCTTTATTGGCCAAGTATGATAGGACACACAAGGAATTTGTTTTTGGTGTATATGCTCTCAGTGTGCATAAGGAGAATAAAATATATTCATCAAGAATAAAAAGATAAGGAGAGAAGGTCAAAAATGTCAGACTTTGCACTTCTAATATTTTGCACAATGACATCATGAGCCATTTGTTTTCACTAAGAGATCATGACAATCTATAACAGGTGTCATTCTGCCAATAAATGCTTGGAGCTGGGTTGGGCTGCAGAATTGATTGGGAAGTGGACAAATGTATCTCAGACTGTTGCTGAGAAAATTCCAAGGACATGTAAAAGCTGAGCTCAACTTGAAGGCAATTTTTCTCTTTGTGCAATGCATATTTTGCTACAGTGCCAATCATGTGGAGAGCTGTGCAAGCTCCTGTTAAAATCAGTGAGGCAGCTAAGAGTGTTAAGAAAAAGTTTGTCAAATATTGTTCTGAGGGATGAGAGATGAGGGAAGAAAGGCCTACAGTACAGTAGGCCTCCCTCTCAGAACTGGAAATCACTCCCTAAATAAACAATTACAGCCATAACATTCTGAAAGAAATGTCTCAGAGTTTTTTCTTATTTGGTCATTCAACAAGCTACAGCAATGGAGTTTGCCAGAGAAAAATACAGGATACAGTTAATTGAAGAGGATTTGGAAGAGAGAAAGAAGAGGAAAAGGATTTCTTTTTAGAAATCTGTCTCATTTTCTTCATCGCTGTTATCTGTGAGTGGGAACTCTTGAAGGGTCTTTTGAGTGATCGAACTTCTGAACTGCATGGAACACTCCTGGCTTAGAATTGCCTGAGAGAGGAGACAGGAAGAAGGGAAGCAAAATACGATCATGAGCATCATTGTTACACCCCGGTAATATGAATCTAGAATTTGTTTTTCAAAGGATCTGTTATGGCATCTAAAATCACTTATTTCCTCAGCCTACCCTCCCTCCCTCCCTCCCTCCCTCCCACAAGGAAGAACAATTTGAGAAAAGTTTTCAACTTTTTCAGGCTCTTGCTTTAGGACAGTCATCAGCCAGCTCAAAAAAGAAAGAAAGAAAATAAAATGTGAACAAAACCACAGAAAAAATACCCAATTGTTATTAAAGGTGTGTCATCATTTGTGATGTATTTTGCAAATGGAAAAGTAAAATCAAGTGTGAGGGATTGTGTTTACAAAGGAGGAGATGGTATGAAGGACCATAGTGAGGTGGCAGTTTCCCAGGATGGAGGGAGCACAATTTGAGGAGGCAGTGGACGAGATAAGACACAACACGGTCCAGAATTGGATCAGGGAAAGAGGAAGGGATTTAAGACAAGTATTCCTTAAAATCTCTAAGGGATTTTACGATGAGAGTGGTAAAGGTTGAGATTCTCTCTGTAAGATATAAGCAAATAAAGAACTAAACTTGGCTAGATTGTTCTATCACCATTCTTGGGATGGGCCTAACATCAATTTTAAATAAAGAGATAATTAATTTATCTAATAATTAAAAATAAAATAAATTATTAAGAATGGTTAATCAATTAACAATTAATTAATCAATTAATAAATTAATTATTAATATTGTCCTTTGGATATTTATTCTTTATTCCCCTTGGGGTTCAACCACCAGAGAACCACCACCACCCCATTTTTATTCAAACTCACAATCTTCTCCTCTTTGGCTGGGGGACTTCGTAGAAACCAACACAGAGGTGCATATGCGAGGTTGATCCCTGCAATGATGGCCATGAGCCAAGGGAAGCCAATGGCTCGTATGAGAGCACCTCCTGTAGAAGGACCTGTCAAAAACAATACATTATTCTGACTGTGGAGAACTATCCTTAGTTTAGTCAATGAAGAAGGTGGAGGAAGACTGTACAGCAATTCTCTACCTTTAAAATGTGTTTCTCTATAATGCAGCATAGTTTTCAAGTGTTGTTACTTATTGGCTTGTTTTTGGGCAGAAAATTAAAATGTGAAAAAAATGATTTTTAAAAAATCTAAGAGTGGATTTAGAATTCAGGATTCTTTCTGAGAAAAGAATCACCAATCTTTAAAAAAGTAAATTGCGCAATCAAGCAGCAGCACCTATGCGCTGCCCAGAAGAATCAGCAATTTGGGGAGAGCTGTAAAAGTGCTGAAGTGCAGATCTCTTTTAGGAATTCATATGTTTCAAACAGCTGGTAAAGATTCTGCCCCTTCATTTCTTTTCTTCTTATAGAGAGACAATGAACTAAGCATGAGGAGACCAGATTCAGTCGTGGGATCAACATGGGTGACTTCAGCCCAATCACTCCCTCTCTGCCCAGCCTTTTTTTGTGTGGGGAAATTGAAGGAAAGATAGCACTTTCAATTTATGTATAAATGTCAGGATGTAACAAACACAGTAAATAATTCATAATAATTCCCACTTCTCTGTCTTCCAGCAAATTGCATCTTATCAATTCAAAACTTACAAACTTACTTCTAACAAACTAAACATCCATCCCAGCCATCCCCTCTCTCTCCAGTTAGACCAAGACTTAATGATGCATGCATAGACTGATTGAAATTAAAAAAAATGGTTTTTTTTGGTTTTTTTGTTTTATTTGATTTAAAAAGTTATCCATGATAACATTCTGTGTTGATTGGAATGAGTCTCCTTGAAGCATAACTAAATTTGGCTTTTGCTTTCGTTCTTTTTCTGTCATGCACATGTTAGAAAAAGCTTATTTTTGTAAATAAACGATTAGTCAATTAGTCTTCTAGGAATTGCCAGCATACAGATGAAACAAAAAAGTAATTTATGTCATTATTATTCATATTAGTCCATACCAATAGCAAAGCCCAGACAGAAAGCCACATCAGCAATGGCATAGACGCTGCCATAAACAGAAGTATGGCGAAGATCCACTAAGTATCCCATGATAGGCATCATTGATGAATCCACCATGCCTGTCCACAAAATAAAACATAAAAATCTGATAAGAAATAGCATTTCATCCCCCATTCATGTTTCATGAACAACAAGCCATGATGCTTCCAAAATATGCTTGCATTCTCTAAATCGGGAATGAAATAGCCATCACAAAAAATCTGAAATATAGATTGTACTCCCTTCAGTTTTGAACCTCAGAATAGTTGCTCTTCCCCACCCCCATAATAAAATCTTCTGCCAAGAATTAGTGTGCCTATAAAATCACTCAGCTGGGCTTGACTGCAGGAAGGTTTTACTTCCTTTTCTACAATAATTCAGTTCTATCTGTACCTAGTAACATTAACTGAAGATAATTGTCCTGTATTGGTTTGTCACAGGTTATCAAGTCTTTGAAAATCTTACCAAGGGCAAAACCAAGTCCACTGTTAGGTCCAATGAGTCCATAGATGTTATGAGCCAGGGGAATCTATGGTGCACAAGAGAAAGGATTAAAGCTCAGAAGTCGTAAATGTTATTTCTGATGAAAACTTAAGGTGTCAAGTTCAAAGTGTGATTATGCTGTTGCAGCCATTTTCACTTCTCAGTTTGCCACGGAACCAGGGGGGAGGGAAAACTAAGTTTGGAATGCCAGTTCCAGAAGATGGAGGGGAAGTGAAGAAACTATTCTTTAACTATGCTAAAACTGCTGTGCCGAAATGATGTAGTCAATAAAGTTTTGCATTAAGAGATTGGATCGTCTCAACGGTGCTTGCTTGCTTGCTTGCTTGAGTTCATCTGTTGGAACCTTGACATTAAACCAGTTCTGCCAAAATCCAACTAACAAACCAAAATTTGGGTCCCTGAGCTCCAGCAGCCTGTCCAAAACGCTATTGTCACTAACCTCGAGGGGGATGCAGCAGATTGGGTGATGGAGCTCCACGACAAAGGGGCGCCAGAATTAGGGAGTGCTGATGCTTTTCTGGTGGAGCTCAGAGCCAAATTTGAGGATCACACCAAGTCCGGCTAGCAGAATAAGAGATGCAAACCATCGGGCAAGAGAAACCACAGATAATGGAGTACATTTGTGAGTTCTAGAGAATTGCAGGGAAACCGAGGCACTGGCTGGAGCAGCTGCTGGTCTACCATTTTAGAGATGGCTTGAATCAGGAGCTGTTCCATACCTGCTTGCCCCAGGGAATACCCAACTGGATCCGTGACTGGAATCAACTGGCAAAAGTGGTGGAACTCGATATAAAGGAATACAAGAGGCATGGGGGAGTGAAATCTGGCCAAAAAAGAGTCAGAAGTGACATCCATTGGGAAGGAGCCCACCACCTGTATCAACACCAGCCCCCTGGAAGCCCCAAGGCACAAATCCAGCTTGTGCTTTCAATGTGGCCAGGAAGACCACTGAGCAACTGTGGCAGTGTTGAAATCTGCACAAAGGTGAGCTGCATGCACGCATGCACAGTGCATGCCAAAAGGAGGCTTGGGAACATAAGTAGAACATAAGTGCAGGGGGGTGATCAGCTGTGGAGTGCATGGGAACCTTTTTGAAAACTTTTTAAAAGCATTTTTTTACTACTGGCTCAGGCAAATACGTAGTAAAAAACTGCTTTTAAAAAGTAAAAAAAAAGGCTCCGGCGATCACGTGGCACAGCTGTGATGTTGGGGCCTTTTTTTTTTTACTTCTTTAAAGCATTTTTTACTACCTATTCACCCAAACCAGTAGTAAAAAAAATTGCCTAAAAAGAAAAAAAGTTCCGACCATCAGCTGAGTCACGTGCGATCGTCAGAACATTTTTTTAAAAAAAACTTTTTAAAGCATTTTCAGGTTTACTACAGGTTCCGGAAAACCTGTAGTAAAAAAAATGCTTAAAAAGTAAAAAAAAAAAGTTCTGATGATTGCGTGTCACTCAGCTGATCGTCGGAACTTTTCTTTTCACATTTTTTACTACCAGTTTGGCAAAACCAATAGCGTTTTTTACTATCAGTTTGGGCGAACTGGAACTATAAACCTACCTTTTCCGATAATTAGCCATAAGTAACAGAGTTATAAGTTAAACCAAGCAAGAGAAATAAATTGGACTTGTCAAAATAAAAGCAGAGAGGCAGCAGAGTGAAGTAAAGAGCACCATATTGAAATGAAGGGAAATTTTTATTTTTATTTTTATTTGATTTATATGCCGCCCTTCTCCGGAGACTCAGGGCGGCTCACAGTGCGTTAAGCAATAGCCTTCATACTTTTGTATATTTATACAAAGTCAGCTTATTGCCCCCACAATCTGGGTCCTCATTTTACCCACCTTAGAAAGGATGGAAGGCTGAGTCAACCTTGAGCCTGTTGGGATTTGAACTTGCAGTAACTGCAAGCACCAGATGTTAATAGATGTTAATAACAGGGTGCTTTAAACCACTGTACTACAGGCTCTTATCTGTACTACAGGCTCTTATCAAATAACTGTTGAACTATACATATTTACCTTCTAACCACTGGAGACTGGAATATAAAAAAGAATTTGTGTCTGGGGACCCCTAAATACTATTGGATATACAAAAACGACTTGAGGAGTGGAGGATCTCTGAAGTAACTAACTCATTTTTTTTTTAAATTTGATTTATATGCCGCCCTTCTCTGGGGACTCAGGGCGGCTTACAATGCACTAAGCAATAGCCTTCATACTTTTGTATATTTATACAAAGTCAGCTTA